>BQNB010005325.1:0-16360 GCA_026074375.1 Tanacetum coccineum | reverse complement strand
TGAGCGACATGTTTTTCCTATTTCGTAATTCCATTTTTTTTGTCCTCTGCGTGAAAACAACTTCAAAATATGTCCGGTTTGGTAATTTTCTCCAAAAGATATAGTGTGGATTTTTTACTTTTTATTTGGGTCCCAATGACATCTACACTTTCACTTTGAAAAATTTCACTCATAGTAATAACGAGTTGGAATTTAACCCGCACGTTGCGACGGGGGCAACACGGTTTATGAAACCTTTTATTCGTGGATGGAACATATCAATACTGGTCTCATTTTATTCGTGGTCCAGAAGTATATATGTCCGTATATTTTTTATTTAAAAAATTTATGTAAAAAAGTTGCGAATAAAAGAAACTTGAGGGGCCTTTTTTTAAAAATTTATGTAAAAAAGTCGTAAACAGTTAAAAGTTAAGGGTCCGTTTTGTAAATTTTTTTTTACTTTGGGCCAGATTTTGGTCTAGATTTTGGGCCGGTACAGTAGCACTGTAGCAGCTACAGTGCCACCGACCATTTGTGAATTGTATATAAGAGTAATTTTCAACCTCCTCTTTTACGCTTCACTTACCCACAATTTTATTTTCGTTTTCATTTTCTCAAACAAACTAAATTCATTTCATATAAATAAAAATACAAAATACAATATGATTATAAAAAAAACATATGAAATTTAAAAACCAATGCGAAAATTAAAAAAAATACATCAAATTATAAATAAACTAATTATGTTATTGATTTTGTAGATTTTGTTACCAAACATGCTCAATGATACTAGTATTTCGTTAAAGCTTTGCGTGTGTTTGTTTATCACGAAGTTTTTTTGATTTCTTTCGTTGCACTGCGCGTCCGTCGATACATGTCCGTAATATATTTGGTTGCAGACAAATATAAATTTCGCTCATTTCGGATATCGCAAACTTTTGATCTTTCAAAATCATGTTATGCAATATAATGCACGTGTACATGACTTTGCATAGCTTGTTGACAGTCTATTGACGCGCTAGTTGGTATATAATATGCCAACGTCCTTGGAGGACCCTAAAAGCTCTTTCAACGACTTTACGAGCACTTTCTTGTTTCCGTTTAAATAGTGCATTTTTCTCTGAATTTGCAACGAAAAATGATTTGACAAAAGATGACCACTGTGGGTAAATCCCGTCGGCCAGATAATACCCTTGTTGAAATGTAATTCTGTTTACTTCGAACAGAGCCACGGGGACGATGTCGTCAAGAAGGTCGTCAAATAATGGAGAATTATTCAAAACGGTTATATCGTTATTCGCACCCATTACCTCAAAAAATGCATGCCAAATCCACAAATCGTATGACGCAACGGCTTCAAGCATTATAGTTGGGTATTTTTTATCACCTCGCGTAAATTGCCCGTGCCATTCTTTCGGACAATTTTTCCATTCCCAGTGCATACAATCAATGCTTCCAAACATTCCCGGAAACCCATGAATTATGTTATCTTTTTTTTTAACGGCGAGTTAGTACAGTTACTAAATTAATTATTCGATTCCATAGTACTTACCCAGAAGGTAGTCCCTGCCAGCCTCGAATAATAATAAGTGATTCGATTCCACAGTACATACCCAGAAGGTAGTCCCTGATAGCCTCGAATCGACGCATCTATGGGGCAGAACCCTATAGATTCCCACCTTGAAGGAAAACCCCCACGAAGAGACTCGAACCTGAGACCTCTCGCATGTGGTAACAACCTCCCCAAGAACACCTTTAGTGGTCAACTGAGCTAGCCCAGTTGGTTCATGAATCATGTTATGTGCGCCCATATAACTTTTGAATGTCATTCAAGTCAGGTTTTCTAAAAAACTCGGGCATAAACAATTGGATAACGCACATAGTAAAATTATCTAGACAATCGCGTACGCAATGGTCACCCATTTATAAATATTCATCTAATGCATCAGGTGTTACGCCGTATGCCAATTGGCGTATGACGGATGTGCATTTCATAATAACGTTAAAACATGGTTGACCCGTAGCATCGGGTCGGACTCTAAAGAAATCAAAATGAGGGGGAAAAGATCAATAGTTTCAATATAAGTCTCAATACATTTGACTATGTTTAAAAATAATTTACGGCGCATACGATACCGACGTCTAAAATATGACGTCGTATATTTTGGGTTGTCACCAAAATAGTCAGGCATCAAACGTTCTTTAGCAACATCACGTTCACGATAGATGTAATTACGGTGGTTTGAACTGTAACATTTCCGTATTTTCATGTCATTTACGACGTCATATATTTCACTAATTTTTTTTTCTCGTACGTGTTTACTTTTAATTTTATTAGTTAAGTTAAATCGCGTAAGCTATAAATTAGCAATTAGCGTAAACGGACATCAAACGAATTAAAGTTTTCGTCAAGCGAGCAATATATTATTTTTATGAAAGTAATAATCAACTTTTTTATATTTTTTTTTATTGGTTACGTAAATTGTTTACGTTTCACGATAAATTACGTTTAAGCATACCCGGAACCAACAAAAATTAATCTACGCTTCAACAAATACTTATGTTTATAACAAATGCTCAAAGTTTTATAAAACTTTACCTACATTCATCACTTGAGCCGAATTTACCATGAAATAAATAAACCAATACATACACTTTACAAAATTATACAATATGTTTAAAGTTACCAACTTATACTAGGCAAGTATACTTTAAATTTTTGCAAATAAGATCTTAGCAATTCAATTCATTCCATAAATTTCATGAGTATGGATTTCTATTTTAGGGAACCAAGTCATTAAAACCTAAAGACTTTCACAAGTCTTGACCAAAGACTCCTTAATTCTCTCATTGTGTTTCTTTGACTAGTCTTAGGACTATAAAAGGCTTGCACTAGTAAGTAAACTCACACACTTCTCATTTGCAAAGAAAAATTCATCCATATACTCCCTTTGTCTCTCTATAACCCACACCAACATCAACACCACCAAATCCATACAAATTTTTATTTACAACACTTACTCATAATCATATCTAAGACCTACCAAGAAAGATTTAAGGCTTGGTTAAGCCTTTACAAGAGTTAAGCAAAGAAAAAGGAAAATTAGGGTTTACTTGGAAATTAGGGTTTTCAAGTGTTGCAAGCTAGGGTTTATAATCTAAACAAGGGCTTAGATTGTGTTGGTCATCATCATACATCACCATAAGGTTATCTAAAACCCTTTATGTCTTTACAGTTATCATTTTATGTGTTTATATGTTCTATTTAGCAATATCACCATTTAGGATACTTTTAAACATGTAAAACATATTTCTACTTGTGATCATGGTTTTGAACATTTTTACATATGTTATGAGGTTGATAATATCATGAAATAATGGATATATAAGTATTGTAACATGTTGGTTAAGTGTAAACATGTATATGTATAAACTTGTAATTTAAAGTTACTTAAGAAAGTTTAAGGTTTTTAAGCCTTGTTAAGGACTTGATACTTTGGAACTCATGGACACAATATGGATCTTGGACTCGATTATATTTAAGACAAGTATATAATAAGTCTTGGAAAACTTGTGGTAAATTATTAAGTTAAAAGGTATATAAAACAAGTTATAAAAATGGATATGTATAAGTATTATAAAGGGGCTATTTTGGTTCGACCTTGGTAATAGCCCTACCGTCTTTTAAAAAGATAGTACGCCTCATGACGATTCCAAAATGATAAGAAACTCTAAAAACCAATTTAAACGAAACAAGAAAATGACGATTTCAAGTTTACGTTAAATATATAATTTTATAAAACTATTTTTATAAAAGTTACTATTCACCATAGAAACTTATACTTTTAAAACATCAATAAATTAAAAAACGATATAAATCCCAAGACGTGCTCGAAAGAATCGCTAAAAACGGAGTTAAAACGAATAAGTTACGACATTTACGAGATTTACGATAACTAAATCTATAAAAATAAATATATAACTGTTATGAACAGTAAAAATCACTATTCACCAGAAAACTCAGATTTTGAAAATGTTATATTTTGATAACTCGTCTTAATACGAAGGCATGGACGTAAGAAACGAAAGAAACGGACTTAAAACGAGAAAGTTACGACAGTTTTACTAAAGTATACTTATAAACGTTTTTTACTTATAAAATGATTTCACTAAACGATTAATGAGTGATTGTAGCTATAAAAGAATGTATATTGGTATAAGTTAATCAAATAAACGATATTACTAGGGAGTTTCATAATGAGGCCTCTTCGGGGTGGCGTATCGACGAGTTGTTGGATTTACGATTTAAAGTGTCCTAGCTCCTCATACGTCACTACATGACCTCTTAATTATGATAGCATGAACGATAGTATGATGAGCTATACGACCTATAAATAATCAAAGTGTTTAGTACTTATACGACCTATATTGGGAATATGATGGCATTCGTCGTAAGCGAGACACATTTTCCTAATTGTAATACTATGTTTTTGATACCCATTCACTCGAGGTGAGTTCATAGCCTCATTTCTATCTACTTGTTTTACAAACTCTACGGGGTGAAATTACATGCTTGTTTTACTACGGACACAGGTGTTTTAAACTGTATGTTATCCAGATTATTGCCTGATTATTATTGCCTAAGTTACCACAGTGCCATCTAAGTCCCTAATATCATGAACCGTCAATTGCTATTATAGTGAGCGCTAGTGTTGTGGATAGATCTATCGGGACTAACAATCCCCACCGGAATTTATGGTCACAAGTTGATCATGGTGCATTTAACATTTAGAGAACTGTAGGCTGTTTTGGCAGACACCCTACCTATTTGGGGCAGGCAGACAGTTAAGGCTTCGGGGTCATGAGCTTAGCGCAATAATACATGTTTTGGACTACTGAATTTGTTTCATAGTCTACTTTCACTTATATCTTGTGGTCCACTCTTTACTTGACAAACCTATGAATTCACTCAACCGTTGTGTTGACCTTTAACATGTTTAATTTCAGGTCTTAAGGTATAAGCTTGGATGGGAGCCATGACGGATATCAATGAAGATGGATTATGTGTTTATTTAAATTCGATGCAACTTTTATCTGTTATCTATAGTCACCTTTTGGTAGTATGAAGCTTTTGTTTAATTAAAAACGTATGTGGAAATGTTTATGATTTTTAATACATATGAGACCTAATGTATAAACTCTGATATTTTGCTATGGCATCGAATGAAATCTTATCTTAAAACGTCCATTTAAGGTCGTTTCCTATATCTTGATTGTTGTACTTGACGTAGCACCCCATTGTTTCCATTATGCTACATACCAGATTTTGGGGGTGTTACAGATTGGTATCAAGAGCCAAGGTTATAGGGAACTGGGTCATTTTCAAAACCTTGTCTATAACCAAAAATTTTTCTTTCATTTTCAAAATACAGAATCCTTCATCGCTTTTCCGATATCCGCGCACGCATCCTTCCCGATCCATTATATGCTTTATGTGGTATCTTTAATTGCATATTATGTGTTTAACATGTGGGTAAAACTTGGTATAATAATAATTATGCATATGTATATATATATATACGGCATCCGTCCTATGGGGTACTGCCATATATATACTTCAATACTCGCTACTCGCGAGAAGATTAATTTTTATAAGCATTGATGCAATATAATAAAAATCATTCCTAATATATGATGAGTTTAATTTCGTATATGTTTAAGCTATATATACGACATTACTAATATAAGTAATTTTCTTTCTCTGTAGTGTCATGGACGTACCATTGTTGCTGGATCATGCGTTTGATTTCTTCGCTGCTGAGCCTGTGTCGGGACTTGCTGAGGCACCCGAAAACCAGAATGGGTGGATTGAGTGGGACGTGCCACTGGTAGGTGAGATGGATGAGCCGATGGAAAACCTAGGGTTTGACGAGGAGGAGGAGTTGAATGAGTTCATGGATAATGATCAGGATGTTGGAGATGAGGAGATTGAGGAGTGGGCTGATGCGCCCCTAGTGGTACGCACCGAAGAGCTACTGTGACTGTTCTAGACTCTACGAGGTGGAGGTCATCTACGGCTAACGTGGACACTTTCTTCCTTACTATGAATCTGGAGTTTGCTAGCGCAACTCGGTGATTGATGACCTATGTGATTAGATGGCAATTTGGAGTTTAGGACACGGAGAGCTAGTGAAGAGTGGTGGATTGTGGCATGTGAGGTGGACTGATAGGATTACTATAGGGGAGATCCATCCTCGAGTGACTACTTTAGAGGGGCAGGTACAGACCCTGCAGACGTTATTGCATGGAGTCTGGTTGCAGAACCAGCAGTTACAGACTAGATTGTCTGATATGGAGAAACGCGAGGGCACCTGGATAGCATACATGTCTTGAATGGAGGAGCATCTTGCAGTTCTGGAGAAATGAAACTTCGGGAACGCTAAGGACCCCAGTAGTTATCTTTCTTTTCCTTTTACCATGATGATCTAGGATCTTTTGTATAGATACACTAAACTGCTAGTGCCAGTTAGTGACCTTGTGCTGCCGGGTGGAATTTTTGTTCTCTCTGTAAACACCGCAGCCTTATTAGGAGTTATGTAAAACCTTGTGCTAGAAACTTAGAAAACTATCGATGTATCTTTGGGAATTATGGAAGTAGCATTGAAGGATTGTACAGTACTAAAGAAAACATGTTCGGTCTTTGGACCTTTTAGCTATCAAATTGTGGTGTTGTGAAAAAAAAATCGTCAATTTTATTTCGACCTTCTATTTATTCATGCAAGCCCTTACTAAAACATTATGATTTTATTAAACATATCACTGTCACACAATAAAGCAAATTCGTTGCCCCTCATAAACTGTTTCCATGGTCAAATTTAACAAAAACAAAAAAAAACAAAAAAAAACAAAAAAACTATTTCTTGATCAAATCATACACAATTTGTTACCACAACATAAACCCCTTACTATTACATTATGAACTGTCATGTGATTCCTTCGAAAACCCATTTTGATACTACCTCATAGGCAATTCTACTATCTTTTCATAAACAAAGTCGATGTCATTAGCAAACTACCTTACTATCGCTTGTGAAACTATCATTTTATAAACTGTTTTACTATCATTGGCAATCTAATGTTACCTAGTCCAATAAACGAACTTTTAGATAACTAGATTCACAATCATATTAAAAATACCTTATGAATTACCTTCTTGACATCTTATATACTATTTAAAAAAAGACAACTATGTTCTCTGAAACACTTTAAATACATTTTGTAAACCGATGAGTCTATAACATGAAATGTATGATTTTGGCAAACAAATAAATGAATGACCTATTTTAATCATAAATGTGTTATACGACATAAGTTTTGTCGAAGGATAAGGAATGGTCGTCGTTTGGTCCTCAATTATGCATAACCTGATCAATTATGCATAATTCAGGAAAAACCACGTTATGTCAGAAGCCGTCGCCTCTAAAAATTTTCCCTTCCTTGGGAATAAAAATCTTACATTAAGCAGGAGTTTTCATGATATCAAATATTGTACCTTAGCTAGATCACCATGCAAGAAGCCCCTTTCAATAAAAATGCTTGGAAACAGTCCCATATTTTCATCATAAATCAAACATTCTTTCTTCCTTCCTTTTGTTATCCCTTATTCCTTTCCCCGTCATTTTTGCTTAGGAAGTGCTTTAACCAGCTGAGTCTGTCCAAGAACTGAAAAGACCCCTGAATCACGCCAGGAGATCCGTTCATTTTTAGGGATTGGCGGGTTATACGACAGATTATGTGACTTTCTCAAGGTCGACACCCCTCACTTTGTTGGACTCAAAAGATTAATTACAATTGTGTGGGGCGATAAGCAAGATGAAGCTTTCCGCATTCTGAAGGAGAAGCTATGCAATGCTCTAGTGTTAGCACTCCCCGATGGACCAGACGACTTTGTGGTCTATTGTGATGCATCGAAACAAGGTTTTGGGTGCGTGCTGATGCAGCGGGGCAAAGTGATAGCGTATGCGTCAAGACAGTTGAAGACGCATGAGAAGAATTATACCACCCACGACCTGGAATTGGGTGCGGTGGTGTTCGCCCTTAAAATCTGGAGACATTATCTTTATGGGACGAAAAGTGTTATCTACACTGACCACAAGAGTCTCCAGTACATCTTTGACCAGAAAGAGTTGAATATGCGCCAAAGGCGGTGGATCGAGCTGCTCAGTGACTACGAATGTGAGATCAAATACCACCCGGGCAAGGCAAATGTGGTGGCAGATGCCTTGAGTAGAAAAGAAAGGTAAAGCCTAAGGCTGAGTATGTGCTTATGAGTATTACTATTCATTCTGACTTAGACTGGGATTTGGAAGCACAGGGGAAGCTTCAGGATCTCAAAGCCCCAGCTGAAGGCTAATAGGGGGATTAGGAAACACAACTTGTGCGACGATGTGATGGTGAATTTATTTCTTCGGATCGTTATTATGGAATTCGCAGTTGGTGGTGTAGGTGGTAAGAAAACTGATCATGGACGAAGCTCATACTTTAGATATTCAGTAATCCGGTGTGCGGATAAGATTGCTATGTTATTATTCTGAGAGGACTTGTATTGGTGGCCTGGTATGAAGAGAGAAGTTGCTGAGTACGTTAGCAGGTGTCTTACGTGCTCTAAGATTAAAGCCGAACATCAGAAGCCCTCAGGATTTCTTCAGCAACCAGAAATCCCTGAGTGGAAATGGGAGAAGATAACAATGGACTTAGTCACAAAGTTGCCTAGAAAGCATAAAGCAGTGGGTATGATAGCTGATTTAGGTCATTGTGGATAGATTGACCAAGTTGGCTCACTTCCTACCTATTCGTGAAGATTACAAAACAGAGAAGCTGGCAAGAATTTATATCAACGAGATCGTAGCAAGACATGGTGTGCCGGTGTCAATCATTTCAGACCGTGATGGTCGATTCGCGTCACACTTATGGCAAGCTCTTCAGGAGGCGTTGGGTACAAAACTACACATGAGTACGGCTTACCACCCCCCTAAGACGACATTCAGATACGTGAGCGTACTATACAGACGCTTCGGAAGATATGCTTCGAGATTGTGTCTATGGATTTTTGGTGGCAATGTGGGATACTCATCTTTATTGTTGGAGTTTTTTATATAACGTTACCACGGACTGATGCAGTTAAAATGCACACCATTCGTGGCTCTGTACGGGCGAAAGTGTTGTATCCCCGTTGATTGGACTGAAGTGGGAGGAACAGAAAGTCAGCTTATTGGCACCCAGAACTTGTGCAAAGTAACAGACAATAAATAGATTTTGCTGGATTATGGTACAAAAGGCTCCAAAAAATAAATAAATAAAAAAATTAAAAAAAAAAAAAAAAAATAAAAAAAAATTATAAAAAAAATTAAAAAATAAAAATAAAAAACGGCACAGTAGTCGCCAAAAAAAGCTTATGCTAGATAGAGTACGAGGAAGTAACGCCACTCTTTGATACATGGTTCGAGACCGAGTCGAGTGTTTACTTAAAGGTATCTCCAAGGAAGGAGTGGTACGATTTGGTAAAGAAAGGAAAGCTGGCACCACGGATATGTGGGACCGTTTATTAAATTAGTAGAGTGTTTTGGGTATCGGGATGAAGTTACCCAGGAACTAAGCTGTGTTCACGTCACGTTTCATGTGTATAACCTAAGAAATGTCTTGGTGAGGCAGATGTTCAGGTGCCTTTGGATGGGAATCGAGATTGATGAAATCTGCTCGAATTGTCGAAAGAGCCTATTAAGATCGTAGAACGAGATGTGAAAAAGCTAAAGCGGAAGAATAATCCCATTATGTTCAAAGTTCGTTGGAACTCTCGGCCAAGGAGGCTTGAGTATACATGAGAAATATGAAGACCAATTCCGGGAAGAAATATCCGCATCTCTTCCTGAAATCGTACTCCTTCAGGTGTTGCTGCAACCTGAGCCTTGAGGACAGGCTCTTCTAAACGGAGGAGACTGTAACATTCTGTATTTTTAGGTCATTTACGATGTCATATATTTCACTAAATATTTTTTTTCTTTCACGTACGTGTTTACTTTTAATTTTATTAGTTAAGTTAAATCGCGCAAGCTATAAATTATCAATTAGCGTAAAGGTCACCAGAGAAATTAAAGTTTTCGTCAAGCGTGCAATATTATTTTACGAAGAAATAATCAACTTTTGTATATATTATTTTTTTATTGTTGCGTAAAACGTTCACGTTTCGCAATTAAATACATTTACGGCATTACCTGGAACACCAAAAACTTTTATACGCTTCAACATAAATACTATGTTTATCTAATGCTTAAAGTTTTATAAAAACCTTTACCTACAAACATCACTTGAAAGCCGAAATTACCAAGAATTAAACAAAACCAATACATAACTTGGTTAAAAAAAAACTACAAACCTATAAAAACTGCAGTATACTTTCTATAAGTCACAAGATATTTGCTAGTCAATTGCATCCTCATTTATTTGGGATTCCCTTCATTAGGGACCAAGGACCAAGGTCTTAATGAACTTAAGTCCATAGACTAGTGGTTTGACCAAACTTCTTCCTTAAGACCCTCTCTAAGTTCCCAGACCAACCCCCCCCCCTGAATGTTTGGTCAGAGTTTCTCCATTCATTGACCCACATTGGCATATACATATATCTCATGCATGAAAGTGATAACATACACTACATTTATTAACTAACAAAAACAAAATTCTATCTCTCTTTATCCTTTACAAACCCACGGCTCAAAACACTCTTCCCACACAACCCATACAAATTTTTCTACCACTTATACAAGCATACACACAACATATCTAAGACCTACTAAGATGGTTTGAAGGTTTGGTTAAGCCTTTACAAGTGTTGAAGCAAGATAAAGGAAGTTTGGGTTCTTTAGAAAAATTAGGGTTTCATTCTTGCAAGCTTTGGTTTACAATATAAACAAGGGTTTGGATTGTGTTGGTTATCATATTACATCACCATAAGGTTATCTAAAACCCTTTATGTCTTTACATTCATCATTTTATGTGTTTATATGTTCTATTTAGCAATAATCACATTTAGGGAAACTTTTAAACTGGTAAACCATATTTCACTTGTGATCATGTTTTGAACATTTTTACATATGTTATGAGGTTGATAATATCATGAAATTAATAGATATATAAGGTATTGTAACATGTGGGTTACAGTGTAACATGTATATGTAAACTTGTTATTTAAAGTTACTTAAGAAAGGTTTAAGGGTTTTTTTAAGCCTTGTTATGGACTGATACCTTGGATCTGGATCTGGACTCTATTATATGTTAAGACTGTATATAATAAGTCTTGGAAAAATTTTGGTAAATTATTAAGTTAAAAAGGTATATAAAACAAGTTATAAAAATAGATATGTATAAGTATTATAAAGGGGATGTTTTGGTTTGACCTTGGTAACAGCCCTACCATGTTTTAAAAATATAGTACGCCTCATGACGATTCCAAAATGATAAGAAACTCAAAAAACCAATTTATAACGAAAAAGATACGTCGATTTTCAAGTTTACTTTAAATAATTATTTTATAAAAATATTTTTATTAAAAAGTTACTATTCCCACAGAAATTTATACTTTTAAAACATCAATAAATCATAAAACTTTTAAATACGAAGTATGTGCTCGAAAGAATCGCTAAAAACGGAGTTAAAAACGAACAAGTTACTCGACATTTACGGATTTACGATAAACTAAATCTATAAAAATAAATATATAAATGTTTATGACATTAAAAATCACTTTCATCAGAAAAACTCAGATTTTGAAAAAATGTTATATTTTGCTAACACTGTTTAATACGAAGGCGTGAAAGTAAGAAATGAAAGGGAATCGGGACTTATAAAACGAGAAAGTTACGCCAGTTTTACTAAAGTATACTGTTTGTAAACTAGACACTTTTCCTGACATGAATAGTGTTGGTTCGTTTTAAATAAATTTTTGCGAAACATTTTAAAATCATTTATATAATATTTATACATGTCTTAAACTTTATAAATATTATTTTACAAGGACAATTAAATTATTTATTCGATTATACGAGTACGAACACGTGGTATTTGTTTAACAAATGCGATTTAAATATGATTTCATAAACACAATTAGATGGTGATGTAGCTATATAGAATTATATGTGGCATTAGTTAATCAAAGTTCTTAGTACTTATACGGCCTATATTAATTTAGGTAGCATTCGGTCCTTACCGTGACGCATTTTCTGTTGTATTTGGATTATCATTAACTCGAGGTGAGTTCATAGCCCCATTTCTATCTACTTGTTTTACAAACTCTACGGGGTGAAATTACATGCTTGTTTTACTACGGACACAAGTGTTTTAAACTGTATGCTATCCAGATTATTGCCTGAATATTATTGCCTAAGTTACCACATTGCCATCTAAGTCCCTACCATATCATGAACCGTCAATTGCTATTATAGTGAGCGCTAGTGTTGTGGATAGATCTATCGGGACTAACAATCCCCACCTGGAATTTCTGGTCACAAGTTGATCATGGTGCATTTAACATTTAGAGGAACTTGTAGGCTGTTTTGGCAGACACCCTACCTTATTTGGGGCACAGACAGTTAAGGCTTCGGGGTCATGAGCTTAGTGCAATAATACATGTTTTGGACTACTGAATTTGTTTCATAGTCTACTTTCACTTAAATCTTGTGGTCCACTCTTTACTTGATAAACCTATGAATTCACTCAACCGTTGTGTTGACCTTTAGCATGTTTAATTTCAGGTCCTAAGGTATAAGCTTGGATGGGAGCCGTGACGGATATCAATGAAGATGGATTATGTGTTTATTTAAATTCGATGCAACTTTTGTCTATTATCTATAAAAACTTATGTCATCTTTTGGGATTATGAAGCTTTTGTTCAAAAGAACGTATGTAGTATGTTTATGACTCTTTTAATATTTTGGGACCATAACTGAAAACTCTGATATTTTATAATGCATCGAATGTACTTATTTAAAACGTCTCTTTGAGGTCGTTTCCTATATCTTGATTGTTGTACTTTGACGTAGCACCCCATTGTTACCATTCCGCTGCATACCAGAATTTGGGGGTGTTACATATGCCACATGCCCACATGACATCGTTACGTGCATTATTTTTCCATCTTTGAGATCCCGATAGCTCATAAAATATAAGCCATATTAGTGTTCTTCCTTCTTTTATGCTGTGTTATCTTTAGTTGTTTTCAGTGTAGCAATATGTAGTTCTTTTCTTTACAGCCATAACATTCTATGGGAACTCTTTTCTGTTTTCTTTACATCCTGCAATATCTATCAGGTCACATATTTTATGTCCATTATAGATAAAGTGTGCTTAGATATTCTAATTTTAGGATCAAATGAATTTCTTGTTTGGAATATCGGTGCTGATACTTTATTGGATTATAAGTTTCCTAACTCTCTCTTTCCTTCTTTAGGATCTTGTTTCAGGCATGAGTTATTTGAAGGAGCTGGACCTTTCTAGATGCAATAAGGTTAATGATGCTGGCATTAAGCATCTTATGTCTATTCAAACTATCTATATCTATATCTATACTACATTATAAAGCATTTGAGACTATTCTATTATTAGAAAGTCTAAATTTTCAGACTCTTAAAATTACTTGTTATGGAAATATCATCTTTTAATCTATATTATTAAGATAAGGATGTGAAATCTTGACCATCCATCTTATTTTAGGGAACCATATCTTAAATTGACATATGTCATTTCTTAATTAAAAAACCACTTTTATTTTTAAATTGAAATATCTTTTTATATATTTAGTTTTTTTATGATCTAATTTCATTATATTTTCTAAAATTTTATGCTTTTTAATTCAACATCCATTTATATATACTTTTTTTTGAATTTTTAGTTATTTCATTTTTAGTGAGTTTATTTTATTTTGATTCAATTTTTTTACAACTTTAACCTTAAGAATGTAACATTTGTTCGCCACAAAATAGTCACTGGGTATCCGGCGCCGCATTATATCGAGGCCATATTTGGTTTTTGAGTTTTTTACCTTGAGTTTAACCTTAAGAAGGGCATCTGTTTGGTTTTTGAGTTTTTTCAGACATTATATCGAGGCCATATTTGCTTGAAAAATCAATTTTTAGTCTCAAAAAATTAGGGCATCTATTTGATTTTTTAGGGCATCTGTTTGGTTTTCTGAGTTTTCTGGGTTATCTAGCAAAATATGGTTTTAAAAAAAAAAAAAATTTCGTAAAAAAAAATTTAAGATTTTTAAGATTTTTTAAAAGTACGAGATTTTTAAAATTTTTTAAGATTTTTTAAAAAAAAAAAAGATTTTTTAAAAGTACGAGATTTAAAAAAAAAAATTTCGTAAAATTTTTTTTTTCGTAGGGACCAAAAATGCAATTTACGCTTGTTAATATTAAAAGAAAATAGAAAAAGAAAAGGATAAGGGTATTTTAGTCATTTAACATGGTCGGGATTGGGACCAAAAATATGCAACGGAAACTTTGAAAATAGGACTCCTCTCACTGCAATTTCGAAAGTTAAGGTCCCAAATCTGCAATTTGGCCATACCACATGGACCAAAAATGCAATTAACTCCATATTTTATGTCCATTATAGATAAAGTGCGCTTAGATATTCTAATTTTAGGATCAAATGAATTTCTTGTTTGAATATCTTGCTGAAACTTTATTGATTATAAGTTTTTTCCTAACTCTCGACTCTCCCTTCTTTAGAACATTGTCTCAACAAACAACAACACAACAAATCACAAACAAAGACAGTCAAACAACAAAGCAACAAATATTCACACAAAGCACCCAACATGTCCATCACAAATCAAGAACCACATTCATCACATCACACACGAGAAATCACACACACATAACACAACACAAGATCACATAAACAACACAGGCAAGGCACATCAGAAAAAGAGGTCACATCCCATGCACACAACAGCATAAATACACAGCATCATCACTCACATCATCAAAAGAAACAAATCCACAAATCACAAATAACACAGGCAGCAAGAAAACAACAACACAATCAAAAAGTTTCAAAGAAAAAACACAATACAAAACAGCACATCAAACAAGAAATAACAAAAACAGACAACAAACAGGCAGCATCAAACAAAAAACACACATCACTCAACAGACTCAAAACATCATTTCCAATCACCATCAATCAACAACATCAACAGAAACACATCAAGACCCACAAAGTGGTCAAAGGATTCACACATTCAAACAGGGAATTGGGGTGTGTTTCATGAGTTATTTGAAGTAGCTGGAACCCTTTCTAGATGCCATAGTTAATATGCTGGCAATTAAGCATCTTATGTAATTCTAACTATCTATATTCTATATCTATATCTAGTACTCATTATAAACAATTGAACTATCTATTATTAAAATCAAAATCTTCTCAGACTCTTAAAATAACCTGTGTTATGAAATAACATCTTTAATCTATATTATTAATATAAGGATGTGAAATCCTTGACCATACCCTCTTATTTTAGGGAACCATATCTTAAATTAACATATGTCATTTCTTAATTAAAAAACCACTTTTATTTTTAAATTGAAATATCTTTTTATATATTTAGTTTTTTATGATCTAATTTCATTATATTTTCTAAAATTTTATGCTTTTTAATTCAACATCCATTTATATATACTTTTTTTTGAATTTTTAGTTATTTCATTTTTAGTGAGTTTATTTTATTTTGATTCAATTTTTTTACAACTTTAACCTTAAGAATGTAACATTTGTTCGCCACAAAATAGTCACTGGGTATCCGGCGCCGCATTGCGCGGATATCATGCTAGTACAAAAGTTATTTATATAAGAAACATGTGTCACCACGAATGGTGTTATACTTCTCTCTTCACTCAAAAGATTATCTACATTGGATTTGGGAGGCTTGTTAACTCGCGACGAGGCCCTTGCAGGTCTTAAGGTTTTTACTCTCTTTTGCCTTTCTGATTAATGTCATCCTTTCCGTGGGGTAATGTACTGCTGATGCAACTCCTTCTCTCTGTGCGGTCATATGTGTCTTGATTGTCTATATATATATATATATATATAGTTAGGATCAAATAAGAAGTTTTCTTAAAATAAAAAGGATAAGAAGTAACTATAATCGCATATTCGAGATGCACCGACTTAAATTTGATGCATCACTATAATCTTAGATGCATTATAACGCATCTTAATGTGTTTTCTAGCTTTTAATTAGATGCATATACGTATATTAGATGCATTTCATTTTTATCTTGCTTTTTGTTCCTCTGCATGTGTTGAAATCATGAAAATCAATTTGCAC
>BQNB010005324.1:3743-102724 GCA_026074375.1 Tanacetum coccineum | reverse complement strand
TACTTTTACTGTTCACATCAGTTCACATATTTATTTATATAAGTTTAATAGTCGCAAAACCCGTAAATGTCGTATCTTATTCGTTATAGCTCCGTTTTTAGCGATTCTTTCGAGCACGTTCTTGTAATTGAAAGTTTTATCATATTATTGATGTTTATAAAGTATAAGTTTCTGTGGTGAATAGTACTTTTTATAAAAATTGTTTTATAAAAGTATTAACTATCGTAAACTTGTAAATAGCGTATCTTCTTCGTTATTAATCGGTTTTTCGAGTTCTTTATGACCCCTCGATCCTTGTGACATGTAGTATTTTATAAAATCATAAAACATATATGTAAATTTCGAATTACAAACAGCCCCTTAAGATATTTTTCTCAAAATGTGTTTAAAACTTGTTTTTAGGACTTTTTAGCTTTACCACTTTGTTACAAACCCATTAGAACCCTTAATATCTTATGTCTTACATATATTAGGTCCATTAGGTCATGTTTTGTCCAAGATTTCAAGATAACAAGTGTTCTAATCTCACTTTTAATCAAAACCCATTAAAGAAACCCTAAATGGTGATTTAGCTAAATAAAACATATGAACACATAAAATCATAAGTATGAATACATAAAGAGTCTTAGTTACCCTTGATGATATGTAGTATGATGACCAAACAAATCCAAACCCTTGGTTAGATCAAAAACACAAGCTTGCACCAATGGAAACCCTAGATTAGGTTTGAAACCCTAATCTTCCAATCTTTGCTCCAATACTTGCAAATGGTTAACCAATGCTTGTAAACACCTTAGAAGGTCTTAGGAATGATGTGTGTATGCTTGTATAAGTGGTAGAAAAATTTGTATGGATTGTGTAAAGGGGTGTTCTTGAGCCGTGGCATGTATAGAGAGAAATGGGAGAGATTTTTGTGTTTTACACCTTAGGAATGTGTTTTGTATGTTTTTCTTACTAGTTAAGCCTTTATATAGGGCTTAACTAAGGTTAAGAAACTCTAGTTAAGTTAACTAGGGTTAAGTTAAAGGAAAATATCTAAAAGATATTTTAGATAAATATCTAATAAATATCTTATAAATATCTTGCATAATATCTCTTGTAAATATCTTGTTAATTAAACGCGAGCTATGACCAAGGTTGAGGAACAAAGATGACACGGTTCATAAAATGATATTTTATGATCATAAGAATAATAGCGAGACATATCGTAAATTTTTACGATCCTCAAAACGATTAACGAACGCATGATCAACCGTTGACTCGCGAAACGTAAAAAATAAAAATTATCAATTCTTCTCCAAATTTTTCATAATAAAATACGAAAATATTTATTAGCGACAAATAAAATTTTAAATGTCGACGCTCGTTCACGGAAACTCGTAAAATAATATTTACGACATCGGGCACGCAATCGTCGTACAATGACCTAAAACACGGGGTGTTATAATACATGCTCGATTACAAACTTGTTTATTTACTCATTTACAAACTTGTTTACTTACCCGTTTACAAACTTATTTACATTATTGATTTCAAACTCGTTTACATACTCGTTTAATTTATAACAATGCGATTACTTTTCAAGAATTTGTGAGATTTCATAGCAAGGTTGACATCCCGGGCGGTTTGAATAAAGTACATGTCAAACGGGCGAAATTCCATTTGAGTTACACATCTATTAGGGTTGACATCCCGGTCGGTTTGAATAAAGTACATGTCAAACGGGAGAAATTCCATTTGAGTTACCTTACGGGTATTCCGGGTAGGGCACTTGCAAGGGCACTTATCCTTTATTTTAGTTAATGCATCGGTGTCATGAGCTTAGACCATAGTAAACACATTTTGTATGGTTTTGTTTTATTATACTGTCATACACACTTTAAAATCTTATGATTTACATTTACAGTTTTATAAACCTATGAACTCACCAACTTTAATGTTGACACTTTTAAACATGTATTTCTCAGGTGAATAAGGTGCTTGATGTCCTTGATGTGCATTGGAGTCTAAATTTTATAAGATTACATTCATGGTTTTCTACTTGCATTCAAACTATCAATCTCATTGTATTATTTTTAGTCTTTCATTTTGATGCAACTTTGGGACAAATGTTATAACTATTCAAATTTCAATTAAATCAACGAGATTATCTTTCAAACGACTCATTTATAGGTCATTCTCTTATATCTTGTGCTATTGTATTGTGAAGTAATGCCCCTTGTTACCTTTCCGTAGCCACATATTTTGGCTAGACTATAACTGTTTTTATAAACATTGCATCACATAAAATGTTTTTATGTGCATACACTACTTGCTTACACTAATTGCTTACATGATTTATATACGTTCTTACCTTTTTTTGCGTATATTTTTACACTTGTCTTATCTTTTCCTGTGTGTGCTCCGATTTGCCTATATGTGCATTACGTGTACCTTATATATACGCGTTATTATCATCTATACTTAAGGCGAGATAATAGTATAAACTCGTATGTCTTAAACATTATTTAAATATTAATTTACCTTATATAATATTTTACTACGAGTAATAATTTGCCTAAGCTTATTATGCCTTAAAGTATATTGCCATAAATCATATGGCCATATTTATTTTGTCATTCATTTATGCCATGAGTGCATATTCATTTTGCCATGCGTCATCTTACATCACGTTTACTCTTCATATTGCACGCACCTTTCATTGTTTCATATAAAAGCGATTTATATAAACTCTTGCTTGTGCAGGGTTATGGTTGCGTCCACTGTTTCTATCTCTGTTGATTCCCTTGAGGAGAGTTCTGGGGATACGATCGAGATCGAAGTGAATGTTGTTTACCATGTGCCTGTCACTTCAACTGTCTTTCCTATATCGACCGTTGTGATGAGACTAGCTGAGCACGGGGAGGTGATACATGGTATACAAGAGCGTTTGCTAGAGATGCCCAGACAAAGGTGGGAGGAAATCGATGAGGAGTTGAGGGCTCTGGGAGAGAGGGCAGATATGGTTGAGACATAGAGGATCACTCTGCGCGCTAGAGTTAGATCATTGGAGGTTGTTAAGACATGGCTTCATGGCATAGTGAGGGACGAGAGAGAGGCCTGTGCGAGGATTGAGCACCAGTTAGGTTTGGTTCTGGAGGAGCTAGAGAGTCTCAGGTGCTCGAGGTTTCCATGATCAGTCATCATGGATTATACCCATATATATGTTGCCTCATTATTTATGTATTGACTAGTATTGGATATTAGTAGTATTAGGACACTATGTAGTCTTTTGGGGTAAAACGATGTAACCAATTAACTATCAATGATATGAAAACTATTTAGCTATTATTATTTTCTTTTGATCCTTGGCGTATCAAACTTGCATTTAATTAAGCATGTCGTGCTTTTGATTATACTTTCAATATCAATGTTCATTATAAGCATTATAATTTCATCTATTGTTTATGAGGACTAAAACTCGTGCAACACACAGCCATATATTATATTCTTGTGATTTAGAACTACGCCTAAACTACCTGATCTGGAATGACGGGCGAACTATTTTACTATCATCATGTAAACCATTTTGTTACCACCTAATAAACTATTTTGTAGTCACCTTATAAACTATTTCGTTGTCTTCCATAAACTTATTTCATTGTTATTTTATAAAATATTTTGCTATCAACTTTGAACGGATTCGTTATTATTTTATAAACCAAGTTACTATCACTTATAAATCATTCAACTATTATTTTGCAAGCTAATCTACCATATATAAACTATTTCTCTATTATTCTATAAACTAAGTTACTATCATTTTTAAAATTATCTTTCCACCATCTTACGAACTATCTTCTTGATCTTTTATATATTATTTTGCTATCATCTTAAAAACCTTGTTACTATCATCTCATAAATCACTTTGTTTTTTACTTTATGGAACTATTTTGTGTTCATCACATAAAAATATTTTACCATCACCCCATGAGCTATTTAACTATTGTCTTGTAACCCATTTGTCTTGTAAACCATTTTATGATTATCGATGCTTAATCCATTTGTATGCTTACATTTGTTGCCATACTATAAACTACCTTGTTTCCATCTTGTGAATTAATTTATCACCCTATAAAACTATTTTGATATTGCTTTATGCATAACGTTAATTTGACAAAAATGAGCATTGCATCGTTAGTCCTCAATTATACATAGCCTGATCACCCATGTCTAATTCAGGAAGAACCATGTCATGCTGAGAGTAGTCACCTTAAAATTTTGGCAAAACCAATTTTCAACTTACATCCTCGAAAAGCAAAGCTTTGTGTGTGTATTCATAAAATGTGTCTGTTACGAGAAACTAAATTAAAAATCATAGTAACTAAGTAGACCTTTACTCCACCTTACTAAATAGATTCAACATCATCTTACGCCAAATCCTATGTCGAGAAGTTAAGACACATCGCTTGTCACCCTAGGACAATCCGCCAACGAGCTTACTCGTCATTAAGGAAATTAATAAAGCACCCATTCAAAGTTGGCATAATGTCGTAGAACTTAGTATTGGTAACACCATCATAGGTATAGATTAGTTATCGCCCTGAAAGGACAAGTATCATAGTTGATGCTCTAAATCAAAAGGAACGAAGAAAACCGCTAAGAGATAAACTTTGGTCATAACGATAAATTTGAACCTACCGTCACAAATCTTGGAATGCTCAAGTTAAGCGATTAGGAAGGAAAATGTTGAGAACAAAAATCTTCATGGTATAAACAAAGAGTCGAAACCCGTCCCAATTATACTCTCTGTATTAAAAAAAACAAAGTTGATTAACACGTTTTAGGAGGATTAAGATAAGTATCCACACCTCTTCACCAACACCACACCGGGAGACAACTCGAACTGAATTTCGGGACGAAATTCTTTTAACATAGGGAGACTATAACAATCTGTATTTTTTAGGTCATTTTACGTCAATAAACTCAAAACTATTTACTTTGGACCTTTACGTATTTACTTTTAATTATAACCGTAAAGTTAAATCGCGTAAACCAAAAATCAACAATTAACGTAAACTGGCATTAAACAAGTAAAAGCTTACGTCAAGAAAGTGTTATATAATTATTAGGAAGATAAATTATAATTATTCGTATTTTATTTTTATACGTTGCGTAAAACGCTTACGTTTCACGTTTTTACCTTTCATGCATGCATGTAAACTATACCACATTTACCAATACCCTCAATATTTATAACTTACCAAAAATTAAACATTTCCTTCCCCTTATAACTCACCCAACCGTCCACATACATACATACACAATATTTTACAACTAACTAGTTTATACATAATACTTTGTTAAGCTTATACCATGTGCTCAAAATATCTAGCAACTAACCACTCCTAGCTACTTCCTTACACAACCATACCACTCCCTTCCCTAGATAATTATCTTATATACAACTAGCAAAATACATCTCATTTGATAACTAGCAAGATCACACAAACTCTCCCTTTTCTCTCTACCTAGCCACGGCTCAAAATAAGCAAGAAACAAATCCATTTGTTTTCCATTTTCTTGATATTACAAGCAATCTAGTGTGTTCAAGGTTAATATCTAAGGTCTTCCAAGGTGATTTCAAGTTTGGGTCTCAAGGATTAAGTTAGGGTTTCATTATTCAAGTTGGGGGTTTTATTAAGTTCTTGGGTTAAAAATCAAAGCCTATATTTCATTTTGTGTTCATAAGCTTTGTAAGCATAATTTACTTACTCTTTTAATTTATACATATTGACTATGTTTATACATGATTCCATACTTACATTATTTATTTTGCACATAAACATCATGATTATACGTTATATCACCAACCAGTAAACTTTTATAAATATTTGCAAAGAAATTAAGAACACTACTTACTTATAAGATTATTAAACATGTTGTCAAGTTTATTATTTATAAACTAGCTTAAATAGTTTTATAGATATTTCATGTTTTGTTCTTATTATGGTGAAGAGTTGGATAGGATTAGGTTAGTCTGGATGTGTTGATTGTGAAGGAGGTCGAAGTGGTTAGATTAGTGGTTTTGTTGTGTAAAAATAGAGTAAAAATTATAGACAAAAAATGTATAAATACACCCTTTTTACAGCCGAGTTTAAACAGAAAGTTAGGGACTTTTTAACGAGTTAAAACCTTATAAAGATGTTAGTACGTCTCAATACGATTCTGAGCATATAAAGATCGCGAAAAACGGATGCATAACGAAGAAGTTATGGTCAAAACAAGATATGAAACAATACCGGCAAATGCAGTTTTTCTATCTAATCTGGCTAATTGGTTTTCGTAATTTTGACCTCTTTCGGGTCCGAACCGGCTTAAGTATAAAACTAGAAACTTGCTCGTAATGATTTTTCGGTAAAGTATTGCGAGTTTTGAAGCCCGAAAGTGTAAAACGGAAGAGTTATTCTTAATCAAACTTGGACTATTTTTCGGACAATGACATGAAAATTCCTGCACACTTTTTACAAATACATGTTGCTGTTAGGAATAGTAATTTAGGTTTTCGAACGTTTTCGGGTCCGTTTGGACTATAAAAACTTTAGAAAATACTATAGCATCACTTATGTAATATTTATACGCGTTTTAAACTTTATAAATATTATTTTATAAATTAATCAAACTATATATATATATATATATATATATATATATATTGTCATTGTAAAAATAATAAAAGTGGTAAACGTAACGAAATCATTATTTTGATTTATAAGCTAAGACTAAAACTATTAAGTGGTGATATAACAAGATAAAATATAGTGCATTATTTATATTTACATGCGTTATTCTAAATCGACATATAATTAAATAGGTTGCATACCGGTCCTTATCGACGACATTCCTTGTTGATTTTTCTAAAATCAATTCCATCACCTAAGGTGAGTCTCATAGCCCCTATTTTACTTGTTTCAAACCATTTTGGGGTAGAATACATGCTCGATTACAAACTTGTTTATTTACTCGTTTACAAACTTGTTTACTTACCCGTTTACAAACTTATCTACATGATTGATTTCAAACTCTTTTACATGCTCGTTTATTTTATAACAATGCGATTACTTTTCAAGACTTTGTGAGATTTCATACCAGGGTTGACATTCTGGCCGGTTTGAATAAAGTACATGTCAAACGGGCAGAATTCCATTTGAGTTATACATCTATTAGGGTTGACATCCCATCCGGTTTGAATCAAGTACATGTCAAACGGGTGAAATTCCATCTGAGTTACCTTAAGGGTATTTCGGGTAGGGCACCTGCAAGGGCACTTATCCTTGATTTTAGTTATTGCATTGATGTCATGAGCTTAGACCATAGTAAACGCATTTTGTGTGGTTTTGTTTTTATTATACTCTCATACACACTTTAAAATCTTGTGATTCACATTTACAGTTATATAAACCTATGAACTCACCAACTTTAATGTTGACACTTTTAAGCATGTATTTCTCAGGTGAATAAGATGCTTGATGTCTTTGATGTGCATTGGAATCCAAAATTTATAAGATTACATTCATGGTTTTCTACTTGCATTTAAACTATTAATCTCGTTGTTTTATTTTTAGTCTTTCATTTTGATGCAACAGTTGGAAAAATGTTATAACTATTCAAAATTCAATTAAATCAACGAGATTATCTTTCAAACAACTCATTTAGAGTTCGTTCTCTTATATCTTGTGCTATTGTATTATGAAGTAATACCCCCGGTTACCATTCCACTACGACACATTTTGGGGGTGTTACAGAGGATGTGAAGAAGAGAGGTGTATAAGATAGGTGATATGGCAAGATCAAAGGTGATAAAAAGGTTGTGTTTGTTATGTGAGTAAGAAGAGAGTGTTTGTGAGATAAGTTGTGTTTGTTTGAGATGAGGCATCAATCCAAGGGTTGAGAAGATAATGAGGGAGTTTGGATTGATAAGATGGTTTGATCAAGGGTAGACATGAAAGTGTGTTAGTTGTGTTTAATTAATCCAAGGGTGAAGAAGTGAAGAGTGTGGGAAGTTGGATTGTTAACATGCCTTGATCATGGGTTGAGATTAAAAAGTGTGTGTGTAATTTGAATACATTGGGATTTAATTACATGGCAAATTCGTTCATTCACATTTATTATACCACCAGGACCAACAGTGTTAGCCTACTTCTTTACCACCAATCTCTCGCCAATTCCACCTTATAACTCCCATTTGATACCATCTCCTTATTTATTCCTAATTCACCCGATCAAAAACTACTCCAAAGAACCCTAACTCCCTAAGATCAATGACCTTATGTTTTTGTGGGCATCTTGCAGTTACCCAAACATCATGGACTGATACTAATTCAGGTCGTAGGTTCCTTGCATGCCCGCAGATCAATGGTGAACGTTGTATTTATTTTGACTGGGTAGATCCCCCCATGTGTTAAAGATCTATGATGATAATACCGGGTTTGTTAAGGGTGAGGAATGGGATGGAAGCTGAGATGATGATGCTTGTGCAAGCAAACAGGAACTTAAAGAAGTATTTGATTATCAGTTGATTGGCATTTGCTTTTTTCCTATTTTTATCTTAGGTCTAATGGTTCTTTAATGATTCTCTTTTGGTTTACTTTGATGGAAGTTATAGTTTGATGATGTAGGTTTATGCCTATGATCTTAGATGTTGTCTGATGTTGTCTATGTTGTTTATGTAAGAACCAATTGTTTTGGTATTGCAGTAATGGAAATTGGTCTCTTTTATATACATTGATTGTTTTGTTTACATGTTAGCATTAGGTTATGTTGTATTTGTTGTGTAAAGCAACCCTGTTTAACTTTAGAAGGTCAAACTCAGTAACATTAGCAACACAATGCACACTCTAAATGTTTACCAAAACACACTCTAAATGTTACTTAGGAATAAATGAGCCTGTCTGACCTTAAAAATAGGCAAACTGAGGAAAATGACCAACAATGTACACTACATGACAGTTCACTTTAGAAGTTCAAACTCAACAAGCATAACATGATTAACCAAACATAGACTTAATACTTCTAATGCAGAATTCAAATTACATAATACTTCTAACCAAATATAGAGTTAACCAAACATAATACTTCTAATGATTAACCAAACATAGAGTTATTACATGACAACTAAAGTTAATACTTATAATCCAAATTACATGACACTTAACATAATTCATATTGTTCAAAGATCCACTGCAAACTAAACTAAGATGACAAATTTCTTAGGTTGTGTCTGCTGGTAATTTTCTTGGTTAATCTTTATGGTCTAAAACTTAGAGCTGGTCTTGGTGCCTGAAAACCTTGACTAGGTCCTGCACTATGTTGAGTTGGTCCTTGGCTTGCTGTGCTTGACTATGTTGCCTAGCACCAGCAGTTTGACTTGAGGCATTCCTTGCACCAGCAGCTTGTCTTACAAACCACCAGCTTGACTTACACCACCTTGACCCCTACAACCTTTCTTGTTATGACCCACATTTCCACATTTACAACACTTGACTGACTTGCCCTTCCTAGAAAGCTTGCCTGATGAAGCACTTTGACTTGCAATCTCATCATATGACTTCTTCCTCTTCTTTGGTGGCCTGCCAACTTGGGGTTTGTGAATAGGTGGTATTATGACTGTTGCAGACTCAACTACTAGCGACATCTCCCTGCCATTACATGGGTTGATCTTGAATGACTATACATGTGCCCATGTTTCAAGTCTGTAAGCAACATTAACCCAATGTTCAGGTACACCAACTCCCATTGAATTCTCAGACATATTTTATATTGCAGCCACAACATGTTTACATGGTATTCCAGTCAGCTCCCACTTCCTACAAGAACACACCCTTGTATCTATGTTAACAACATACTGATACCTATAAGGCCTAGTTACTTGATATAAATGACCTCCATTCTAATGAACAATGTACTCAGTAGCTTTTTTTGATGGCATCAAAAACGGCTGTCACAAAAGGATTAATTGGTCCACCAATTTAGTTATCAGATTCTAAACTACTACAATCATCTTCATCAAGTACACTCTGATATATTCCAGACAATTAATGATGGGTTGATCTTTGCCATCAACTAACTGCCTATTGAATACCTCATAGATGTTGTTTAGGAGTAGATCACATTTGGCTCTGCCTGTTAAGAAAATGACACACTACATAAGCATATGACCAATTATTAATATGCTTTTGTCCAGTGTGAGTTAGTTAATAACCTGAAAAATATGATCTCGTCCATTGTTCAGCCGAAATCTTCATCAACCAATCATAGGCAGCAGAATTGAATGACTTGAGCTCAGACATCTTTTGGTTAAATTCACCAACTGGAGTGGCTTTGGCTGCATTCCAAAGCATCTCCTTGTACACACCTCCTTTAACCGTGACTTCATATTCTCATGAATATGCCTAACATAGTACCTGTGTTCAGCACTTGGAAACACAGATGCAATGGCTTGTATAAGTCCTTGTGGACAGTTAAGGTTAAGGATGGGATTAAACTGTACATGTTCTCAATTTACATAAAACACATGACAAATTATACAATAAATTATGTACCTTTCGCCTATCAGAAATAAAAGTGTAATTAAAGTTGGTTTCTATACCAAGATCATCTCCAAGTAACTTCAAAAACCAACATCAAGATACCTTACTTTCTGCTTCAACTATAGCATATGCTACCGGATAAATCCTATTGTTTGCATCAACCCCAACTGATGTTAGTATTTGACCTGGCCAAGGACCTGACATGAAGCATCCATCTAATCTTAAGATTTCTTTGCCACAAGCTCTAAAACCTTGTTTCAGAGCTTCCAAACACACATACACCCTTCTAAAAGTTCTTGTCAGAGACTATGGATTTGGTTCTTGTTGTACACCAATTCTAACAATTATGTCTGGATTTTGATTAATTAATCTTTAGGCATATTCTCTAAGCAGTGAATACTGCTCCTTGAAACTGCCTGTCAGTTTATCAGATGCAATTCTATTTACCCTAAAAGCTTTCATCTTTGAGACTCCCACATCAAATTGTTTTTGCATTTGATCTTGAACCGCCCTCACAAGAATATCAGTATATGAAAGAAACCTAGATGTACATGCTTTAATTTCTCTTAATTGTATGCAGTTGTGATCTTTAATTAATGTTCTTACATCCCATCTATCTTTATTAGAGTATGCAACAAGCATTGTCTAAGGGCATGAGTATTTGTCTTCTTTTTTTTGTTTATTGACCTTTTTACCCTTCCTTTTGACTATTTTGTCTTTGCCCAAAATATTCTGCTTGCCACTAATGTTATTCTCTCTAATGACTGGACCATCTTTTATTTGAGAAAATACATTTTTGTTGATATCAATATCATTGGCAACATAAGGGACCAAGGCTGGAATTGTGCCTTCACATCTAATTCTCACCCTTTCTTTATCATTTTTAACCAATATTAGCCTTCTCCTAGTTTCAACTGAATGTTTCCTAACTCTTCCTATCACAATTTCCTTAGTAGCAAATTGCTGGCCTAAGTAGAAGTAATACTTATTGGGACCTTTGTTTTTTTGCTTGCCAATTCTTCTTAATTCCCTAAGTTGAATTCTCCTTTCAGAATTAATTCCATCATCTAAGTCACTGCCAAATGAGTCATAATCAATGACATTTATATCATGTTCCTGAACCTCAACAGCACCTATACTTAAATCATGTCTAGGGTCTACATTGAAATTGAAATTATTCATACTCACATGAACATCTTCAACTATATGCTCATAATCATCAAACACTTTATCATGCTTTGGATCATAATCCAAATCCTCTTAATTACTACCACTTGTATAATTTTCTTCTGTGTCACTCTCTTCTTCTGATTCATTATCTGCTTCCACCTCCACTTCTTAGAACTTCCCAATATAACCAACCTTTTTGTCTCAAATAGCATCTGCAAGTCAAGCACATCATCAACTGTAGAACTATTACCTACATGAACCACCATCTGCTTCCTAGTGATCTCATCCCTAGTGTTTGCATAGTCACCCAGTATCTCATCAAGATCTTCAAAAGGATCAGCAGTCTCTACTACAATTGGTCCTTCCACAGAACTAGCAGGTTGTTTTTTACTTAATTTTTTATCATGTCACCAATGCTTAATGTCTTAGAGCTAACATGTTCCTACTTTTTTGTCAAATTTCTATGACACATAGGTGTTAAATTCCTATTCACATCAGGACTGATATCAATTTATATAGGACCCTTTCTTAAGTGATTATCAACTGCTATTGCAAATCCTTTCTTAAATGTAACAAAGATACTAGTGTCTATATTACTACTTCTATGTTCAACATACACCAAAATGATCTTATAGTCCTTAACATACTTTTCCATCTCTAACGCATCAGCATCAACATTCAAAGGGTGTAGACCATAATCTAAGCCTAATCTTGGTCTTAAAAAATTGAAGTACATTAAGTCTGCTACACCATAACCTAGTTTAACTACCATATCTTTAAGGTCATGTAGACAAAACTCATCAATATCAACAACATTAACTGATAAAACCTGTCCACTAATGTAAGACTTGCTAGGTGTTGCTGTAAAGCACCCGCCATGGTGGATTTCAAATGTGACTGACTTAGGGTTACACATGCAATTATAACCACGTAAACATTGATCAAAATTTGTACACAAGCATAACAACAATTAAGTAAACACAAAAATGGACTATGTTCTTACCATTTTGTAAAACTTCATCACTGTTTGAGCTATCTTTAGGCATATTCAAATCAAAACTTTGCTTCACCATGATTAGCTAATGAAGAACCAGCTCAGGGATTGCATATGTAAGAGGTAGGGAAGGAAAAAGGGATGAGATATGTAATAAAAGAGTTAAATAGTCAAGGTTTGTATAAGTTAGGTGTATAATAAATATGAACGGGCATATTTGCCCCTGACGACTCAGAAACTTAACAAAAATTTAGATGGGATTAGGGTCAAAGGGCTGGTCAGCTCCTTTTTGACAACCATATGACCATTGGTGTAAATTAATGAGTTTTTAGGATGGGACATGCAATTTCGGCATAACCACAAGGACCAAACATGTAATTAACTCTTTATTAGGGAATAAGGTAAATAGTGAGTATGTGGTGGAGAATGTTTTGAAAAGATATATTAGATATTGGTTGGAAATGTAAGATACATAGAAGTAAAACAAGTACAAGAGAAGTACATTGTGTAATAGAATATGAGTTGGCATTGGTTGAGGTTTATTTGGAGAAGGTTTATGTGAAGAAGGGTGTTTAGGCTTGATGAGTGTTTAGGAGAAATCAAAGGATTTATTTGGGTTAATAATCACATTGCCAATAAGAGAGAAAAGAGTGGACATTGTGATTATGAGATGGTTTAATGAAGAAGATGATTAGAGTATATGTAGAGGAGATGAAATCACTTGTTGGGTAAGAAGGATAAACAAGTGATCAGATAGAATAGGTAGAAGGAGTGTATATAATAAGTGAGGACTTATACATGTGAGAAATACATGTGAGTTTGTAAAAACATTTGTATGAAAGTAAGAAAAGTCAAAGTATAATTAACTTCCAAATACCACTAACTCAATTAGTCATTTAGACTTTAATCCATTGTTAGAAATAAAGAAATAATCTATTTAGCTCTATTATAAAAGTGGAGGGACTATTTGTGTTAAGTTAGGAAATAGTCTTTGTAACCAAGATGGCATAATTTTTTTAGTCTACGGATTTTTTTTCTTGCGAATTAAATAATTTTTTGTTTGCGCAAGTTAGTTAGTTTGTGGTGATTAATTGAGCAAGCTTGTCGGGATTATTCGTTGACTATCGGGATTTTTGTTCGAGACAAGATGAGTCGAGACGTGATTACGGTTGGTTCGACAATGCGGATTCCGTTGTTATATCGGGGTGAATACTCTCAGTGGCGTGAACGGTTTATGAACTATCTTGAAGAGCAAACGGATGGTGAAGCAATGATTAATTCTATTCAGAATGGTGATCACCCATTGCCTGTTATTGCTCAAGTGTCACTTGCTGGAACCGCACCAAATGCACCTCCTACTCTTAAGGATCCCCAATTTTGGACTGCTGAAGAGAAAAAGAATCGAAAGATTGATCGTCTTGCAAGATCTCTTTTGATTCAAGGGCTTCCAAATGACATTTATTCTCTTATTGATAGCAACGATACTGCTAAAGATTTATGGGATGCTCTTGAAAGGCAGATGCGTGGTTCTGAGTATGGTGAACAAGATAGGAAAGCTGCAATTTTATATGAGTATGAGACTTTCAAAGCTACTGAAGGAGAACAATTGCTTGATACTTATCTTCGTTACTTACAAGTGATTAATGATTTGAAGAAGTGTGGTTATAAGAAAGATAATTGTGAGTTGAATTACAAGTTTCTAAACAATCTGCAACCAGAATGGAAACAGTATGGTACACTGATGAGGCAAACCAAGAACTTAATGGATATCAATATTGATGCTCTTTACAACATTCTAAAGCAAAACCAAGGTGATGTAAATGATGCAATGGGCTATAAGAAGAAAGCAGTTGTGGCTACTTCAGATCCATTAGCGTTGCTTGCTGAGAAAATAAAAGTGAGCAAAAGTAGAGGGAAAGTTGTAGTTCAATCAAAGTCTGAAGGAAGTGATGATGAAGATATCAGTGATTTGAAAAAGCTTACCGTGTTGTCAGCAAAAGCTTTTAATCGAAAGAAGTATTATGCTAAGCCAACAAACAAAAATTTGAGAACTTCTTCAGCTTCTATTTCAGCAAACAAGAAACCAGAGTATGTTAAGTCAGAAAAAAGAAAGAGGATAAGAAAGTTTATGGGAAGAAATGGGATATGAGCAAAGTTAAGTGCTATAATTGCAAGAAGGAAGGACATTTTGCCAAAGACTGCAAAAAAGCAAAGCTCAAAGACTACGACTACTACAAGACAAAGATGTTGCTAGCTAAGAAAAACAGTGATGAACAAGTGCTTTTTGCTGAGGACCAAGCTTGGATGGAGTCCAATAGTGATTCAGATCAAGAGATCAATGCGAATATGGTCTTCATGGCTAAAATGAAAAAGGTTCTTTTGGATTCAAAGAAAAGTTTGTCATTGGCTGAAGAAACCATTGATAAGGTATCTTATTACACCTCTGATTCTGAATGTGAATCTGAATATGAAACTTCAGACTATTATGATAACTCTACTAATTATGGTTTATTTGTGGACAATGATGATGATCACGAAATTTTTCATGATGCAATTCAATCTTCTAGTGAAATTTTTAATGAAAATCATATTATATCTCAAAAAGATCATGTTGAGGCAGAAGTTGATCATAATGAATCTGAAGACAAAGATCATTTAGTTGATAAATTGATTCCTAAGTTTAATCATAAGATTGCTAAATGTCAGAAACGTGTTGAGAAAGCAAATCAACAAAGCAAAGGTTTAGAAAATCAAAACAAGGATTTACAAGATAAATATGATGTTTTGAAGAATCAAGTAAACACTTTTAAGGAGAAAAACAATGAATTTAATGAACAAATAAAAGTGTTGAATGAAAAGAATGATGATTTACTGCCTTAAATGAAAGTTTTACAAGAACAACTCAAAGTCAAACATGTTGTGACTGATACTCACACTGAATGTTAAGCACAATATGCAAAACTTGAAGGATAAAGATATCAATATATGATTAGATATTCTGCTCTTTGTGATAATGATAAACAACATAGGAAAAAGATTGATGAACAAGAGATTTTATTTGATAAAATGAGTCATCAATTAGTTGAGATGAATAATAATGTGCTGAGGCTTCAAGAAAAAATTTAGAGAAACAAACAAAAATTTCATAATTAGAAGAGTGTATGCGTAACAAGGATTTAGAAATTGAAAAGTGTTTGGAAAGATTGAATGATTGTGAAAACAAACTTCATAAAATCAGACAAACGCGTCAGACAATACATATGATCATGCCTTCTAAGGATAAATTGTATAATGGTCGAAAAGGAAAAGGTTTTGAAAATCCAAGTTATTTTTGTAAAGCAAAAGAGTTAAGACCTAGTCTTTATGATGAGAGGGTTATTGGTCTAGGGTATACTCTGATGTTTCTCGTACACTCGGATGAAGCTTTAGAAATTGAGAAATTTAAAAGAGCAAAAGAGAATAAAATTGAGTTTGCATACGATTATGGAAATCTAAATGAAAGTTATGTGAATGAAAAGATAAATTTTTCGGATGATTATTTTCAAGAGATAATAAATCCAGATTTTGAAAAGATTGATTCTTCGTTTCAGCAAACAAGTTCACTCAAACCGTATGTTCCGACTATGATTTTAGAAAAGATCATAATTGATTTGGAAGATGAAGTGGTGAGTCTTTTGAAAAAAGAAAAAGAAAATTTGGAAATAATTGAGTCTTTGAAATCAAAAAGTTTTGAGTCGAGTGAAAATGCAATTTCTGAATCAAAAAATCAAAGTGAAAATGATTGTCAAGTGGTTGAAAAAGGTTGTGACAATTTGGAGAATTCAAAAGTGATGGCTCCAGGAATGTTTAAAATAAATGTGTCACAAAGTGTTTCACCAATTTCAATGTCAAAAACGTCTTGTGCTTCAAATAATGTTGAAAATAAAAGAAAAAGAAAAAGACGTAAGAGAACATCATCAGAACAAAATGACAAACAAGTGAATAATGATGTATTGCGTGCTAAGATAGATTTTGTTCATTTTCCAGATTTATACACTTTAAGTAGTGTTGGAAGACCTAAGCATAGCGGTGTTATTTGGAAGAAGAAATGGTCGTCTAATCCTTCTAGTGCTGATTTTGTCTTCTGTTAGTAATTTAAAATTGAACAAAGATGTTAAGCGATATTCTCGCAAAGACTTGTGGTCATGTAATAATTCTCATCATGTAGACAATAGATGTGCTTATGTTGGTAATGATGCTATGAATGTTTCTTGCAATTCTAGATTGCATGCTTCTTATGATTTTAATGATTTGTTTGTCTTTGATGATGTGAGTATTAGAAATTCTTGAGTTAGCAAGATGCCTTTAGGAAAAAGCCTTGTGATTCTTTGAATGTACGTTCTAAGAATAATTCGAATAATCTTTTACCTAGAACTTTTTAGGTGGCTTCCTAAAATGTAACCATTAGCTGAACCTGTAGCTAAATGGATTCCCAAAGTTAAGCATTAAATAGATAAAATTTATAAGACACCTAACTCATCGGGACCCATTTTCAAATGGGTGCCCAAAGTTTGTTGAATGTCTTTGGTGTTTTATTTATTGCAGATTGTCCAGATTTGTCTTTGGATCATCGATTCGGGATGTTCAAAGCATATGATGGGTAATCATGCTCTTATGACGAACTTTGTGGAAAAGTTTCTTGGAACGATTCGCTTTGGAATAATGATTTTGCGGTGATTGCTGGATATGGAGATGTGGTTATTGGATTAATGACAATCAAGAAAGTTTACTATGTCGAAGGTTTAAGACATAACTTATTTAGCATTAGACAATTTTGTGACAAGGGTCTTGAAGTCGCCTTTCGAAAGTCTACATGTTTTGTTCGAACCAAAGATGGTGTAGATTTGCTTACCGGTGATTGTTCGTCGAATTTATATACTATTGCTCTTAACGACATCGCTTCAAATTCTTCGGCTTGTCTTCTAGTAAAGGCTTCTTCTTTGCAATCTTGGTTGTGGCATCAACGTCTTTCTCAGCTAAATTTTGCCACAATCAATAACCTTGTGAAAAGCAATCTTGTTCGAGGTCTTTCTAGGATGAAATTCTAGAAAGATAATTTGTGTTCCGCTTGTTAACAAGGGAATATTCATCGGAAACATCACAAGTCCAAAACGGTTTTTGCTTCAAATAAGCCACTGTATCTTCTTCATATGGATTTGTGTAGTCCGATGCGCATCGAAAGTATTAACAGAAAGCGATATGTGTTAGTTGTTGTCGATGATTATTCACGGTACACATAGGTATTCTTTCTTCGTTCAAAAGATGTGTTAGCCATACTATTTTGTAAAACTGGCGTCTTACACGTGAATTAGACTAGCTATAGACCAACTGCTAAACGTATGGACTAATATTGTATAAGTAGGATAGATAGCTTTGTGTTAGGCTATAAATACCCCCCCATGTATCTCCATGGGGGGTTGGTGGATGTTCATTTCATTTTTCCCATTTTTCTTTCAATCTAATATTTTTCCTTTTTGTGTTTATCTCACCCTCCCTCTACTTTCTCTCACTAGAAACTAACAATGATATATCTTGTTTATTTTGATCAACCAAGACCCCCCGAATAAGGTGTTTTGTATCGTCTTACATGTGGTATCAAGAGCCTAGGTTGTGTCTTGTATTCGTGTTGTGTTGTTTGGTGATTCCCAGCTTATTTTCAGCTTATTCTTTAGCTATTTTCGTGGCTGATTTGGCTGGAAAAAGCCTTGAATGTTTTTTTATGTGGTTGACTAACCTGTTGTATAACAGCTTGTTTAAGTTTTTTTTGTTTAAGTTTCTTTTGGTCCATTTATCCTCCAACACTTATCCAAAAGGAAGATCTGGTTCCTTATTTTTACAGCTTATCTCTTAGTTTAAATAGATTATTTTTAAGCTTTTTATAAGCTTATTTAAGTTGTTTTTAGATTCTGGCTTGTTGGTTTCGTGTCTCTTTCCGAGATTAACTGTGTTCTTAACAGCGGTTTGGGTAGGTAGGAAAACCCAGATCCGGATTTTCAGGAAAAAGTACGATTGTGACAGGTGGCGGTTTGACCATGGCAGTTTAACCGTGGTGATTTGTCATAGCAGTTTGTAACAGGTGTAGCGGTTTGACATTTATCATGGTCCAAACTAAACTAAACTCTGCCAAATTTAAAACTTGGTGGCGGTTTGGTGTGATTTGGTGGCGGTTTGCCAGTTATGGCAGCGGTTTCAGTAACTAGAACTAGGAAGCGATTTGCTACCCAAACCGAGTCAACTCGGTACTTATCGAGTTGATCCAGGTCAACTCAACCGAGTCATTGAGTCAATAGTCAACAGAATAGAAGAAGAAGATGGATAGACTCTTACTTAAACCAAAATTACAACACCAGCAGCTTCCCAATACTCAACCAAATACAAAAACAACATCAACAACATCAACCAATCTCACCTAAACTTAATCCCATCGTCACAAGTACAACTCATCAACAAAATCCACATCCTATCCTAACCCTTCGTCACACATTTTCACAACTTTGCCTCATCACTCATCATTGACTCAAACCAAATAAAGAAATAACAATGAATCGATCTCTGTTTTGTATTGTGTGTAACAATTAATGTTCAAGACCTTAAAAAGATCACTCACATGAAATATAAAGTTCATCATTGATCAATCAAGGTCAAACCCTCTCCAATATTCAAAAATAAAAATGATTTATAACAAATATGTTATAATCATTATATGTTTCGATTCAAACTCAAACCAAACACTTTCAAATTAAAACATACCCGAGATCTATTAAAGATCTAGAAGCCGATAACCTTCCTATTCTTCATTCGAGGGTTCATGATAATCGAAAAGGGTTTTAAGGTTGGACTGTGTTTAAGATTGAATGATTATCAGCACATGTGGTGTTTTTTTGTCCTTTAATTCGAACATAATAATATGGAACGGAGGGAACTGATGAGAAAAGATGGGATGTGAAGTTTGGTTATGTGGTAGGCGTGTGTTATTGTTGGAGAGATATTAGGGTTAGGGATGCTGTGAGAAAGATTAGGGATTGTAAGTTTTTATATCCCTAATGCACATTGTGATTGGGCCGGGTATACCTTGTATAAGTGTTGGTCCAGGTATTGATTTATTTTGGATCCAATTTGTATTTAATCAAAAAGTCATGGGCCGAACTTGCTAGATGCACTTGGACTATATAAATTTGTTGGGCCGATTATAGCAATAAGGTTTGGGCCTTGTATACTGTTATTGTTATGGGCTGCTGAATGCTTATAGTATTGGGCTGAGTTATGATTTAATAGGCCACAATGTTTATGGTTTATCTATTTTGGGCTCGTGTTATTGGATTATGCCGAGTATTAAACATTCTCTTGTCAGGTAAAGAATAACAGACCGGGTTTATTACTTGGACGGCCATTCTTATGGTATATTTTCTTAAGCCGATATCTGTTAACAATCACATCAAAAATCACCAACAACAACACAACAAACACGATACATCACACTAAAAACAATCCTTATCAAGATTCACCTTCATTCATAATGGCTAGTATTGAAATTTAATGACTATGGAGTTCTTGTCCGATGCTACTTATTTGGGATTGAAGTAGACTTTCACAGGGAGTGTACTTATTTCGTCTTTGATTTTCTCTACAACAAAGATGACTTGTTCAGGCATATACGGTTTGTGATGAAGACTTGATTTATCTAGTTAAACCTGATGTAAGGAGTTACATTGTATTACACACGGGTTATAGCTATCACTTTAAGGAGTTACATTGTAGTATTCAGTGTCTCACGTAGTTGAGGAGATTTCAAGAGGTGCTGTATTTTTTGTATACTTTGGTGCGGGTATATGCTACATAGAGATTTGCCTCTGCACCGTTCTTCATCACATGAATTGTACAAGATTAAGTCACAAACTTGGGATTTTGCTTTATTATCAGGTTTGTTTCATCAGGTTGTCTCCATCAGTGGTCATCAGTATTAGCCGACAGAATATATAAGGGGATTTAGTTCAGGTTGATCAAGAGAGAATTGTTAAAGAGAGTACGATTCGACATCTTCTCACAGAGTATTGCTTATGCAATCACGGGCTATGAAGCTAAAGTAAGTAGTTCCAGTTGGCATATGATGTACACATGTGTAGGATGATTCCTAAGTTAGTCATCATCCTGGAGGGAGAAATGTGTACATCCGGTACGCAGTTGGTTTTTTTATGTTACCATTTTGATGTTACCATTTCGACTACATAGAGGGAGAAATTGCGTACACTCAGGACTTAATTGTCTTTGGTGTAGCAATTCATATCTGCACTTTCCTGGAAGGAGAAATGTATACATCAATGACGCACAACAAGTTCACTTGATCAGGCTTTATAAAATATGCCGGAGGTTAGTCCGCAGAGATGATTAGTGCTTCAACTTGTTACTTTGGTGTTACGGTTTCGACTTCGTAAAAGGGATAAAATGTGTACTTTAGACTGAATTCAAACAAGACTGGAATGCTTCCTAAGTGAGACGATGTTGATGATATCATCCCCTCCAACAGTGTATCATAAATGAGAAAGGAGGTCCATAAGAAGATTTCTACATTGATTCTTAATCAATCTCAAGGGTGTCTGTTTGGGAGGGAGCTGAAAAAAAGAGGAGCCTACTAGTTGAGAGGGAGTAAAAACTCGACTAGATTCTAAAAGCTGAAGAAATAAAGCTGGAGTATTCATGAAGATCAAGGTCATTGAAGACAATCTCAAGGGATACTGGACTAGCTATAGACCAACTGCTAAGCGCAGGGACTAATATTGTATAAGTGGGATAGATAGCTTTGTGTTAGGCTATAAATACCCCCATGTCTCTCCATGGGGGGTTGGTGGATGTTCATTTCATTTTAACCATTTTTATTTTAATATAATATTTTCCCTTTTTGTGTTCATCTCACCCTCTCTCTAATTTCTCTCACTAGAAACTAACAATGATATATCTTATTTATTTTGATCAACCAAGACCCCCTCCCAAATAAGGTGTTTTGTATCATCTTACACGATGAAGCTTCAGAAGTGATCATTTCATTCATCAATCAAACCCAAGTGAATCTTCAACTTCAAGTTCAACGTGTTCAAACTGATAATGGTACTGAGTTTAAGAATAAAACTCTTGCTAAGTTCTTTGATGAGGTCGGAATTACTCAACAATTTTCTGCTATAAGAACGCCACAGCAAAATGATGTCGTGGAAAGGAGGAATCGAACCTTAGTCGAAGCTGCAAGAACTATACTTACATTTGCAAACTTGCCATTGTTTCTTTGGGCTGAGGCCATCACAACAACTTGCTTTACACAAAATCATTCGCTTATTCACAAACGTTTTGATAAAACTCCTTATGAGCTCATTTATAAGAGAAAACCAAACATCAAGTTCTTTCATGTGTTTGGTTGCAGATGCTATCTTCTCAATGATTATGATGATGTTGGCAAGCTCAATGCAAAAGGAGATATTGGAGTGTTTGTTGGATATTCAAACGAATCTGTTGCATTCAAGATTTACAACAAGCGTACTTGAAAGATACACAAGAGCGTGATGTGAATTTTGATGAGATTTCTGAAATGGCTTCTAAACAATTCAGTTTAGAACCTGGTTTATCTAATTTAAACGAAACAGGAAATTTCTTCACTCCGAAACGAATTCACAGTATTCAGAAACTTCAAAGAAAGACTTGGAAGATTTATTTCACAATTTTTACGATGAGTATTTTGATGCTTCAAAGATAACGAAATCTCTGACAACGAATGTTGAAACTTCTAACAACGAAATTCCTTCGCACGGAGAAGAAGTTTTTCATGAGGTTTCTGAATCATTTCAAGAGGAATCTTCTTCATCTTCATTGAATGATGACGTTCAACAAAGTTCAGAAGAAGTCATGGTTCCTCCAACAAATACTCAATCGATTTCAAATGAAAGTGTTCCTAATGTGAATGAAGCAAGTACATCACACAATGTGTTTAATGAACGATTGGAAGATGCTTACTTTGATGCAAGTACAACATTCCATGATCCTTCCAATGTTCATACCTTTTATCACCTACCACATGAGAAAAATGACGACTAAGGATCATCCACTTCATAAAATAATTGGTGATCCAAAGTCGAGTGTTCGTACAAGAGGACAACTAGCAAATTCATGTTTGTTTGCATGTTTGCTAAGTAGTATTGAGCCTGCTAACGTGGCTGAAGCTTTGAAAGATGCTGATTGGGTCAGTGCAATGCAAGATGAGCTTGATCAATTTGCAAGATTGAAAGTTTGGAGATTAGTTCCTCGACCCGAAGGCAAGACTATCATCAAAACCAAATGGATCTTCAAGAATAAGAAAGATGAAAGCAGTTTGGTTATTCGAAACAAAGCAAGGCTTGTAGCTGTAGGATACTGTCAACAAGAAGGCATTGATTATGATGAGACGTTTGCTCCAGTTGCTCGAATTGAGGCTATACGCTTATTTCTTGCATATGCTGCTCATAAGGATTTCACGGTCTTTCAAATGGATGTAAAGACGGCGTTTCTCAATGGAATTCTTAAAGAGGAAGTGTATGTTGGTCAACCTCCAGGTTTTGTCAGCAAACAATATCCAGATCATGTGTATGCTCTCGACAAAGCTCTGTATGGTTTGAAACAAGCACCTCGGGCATGGTATGACGTTCTTTCAAAATTCTTGATTGATAGCGGTTTCCAAAAAGGTTCAATCGATACTACTCTTTTCATTAAAAAGAAGGGTAAACATATAATGCTAATTCAAATATACGTTGATGACATTATATTTGGCTCAACGAATCCAAAATATTGCACGAAATTTTCAGAATTAATGGTAAAACGTTTTGAAATGAGTATGATGGGAGAAATGAAATTCTTTCTCGGGCTTCAAGTAAATCAATTTTTAAACGGGATTTTCATAAATCAATCCAAGTACATTCTTGATATTTTAAAACGATTTGGAATGGAAAATTATGATACGGTTCCCACTCTCATGATTAAACAAGCTAAACTCAAACTTAATTTAGTTGGAAAACCAATTGATCATACTGATTATCGTAGCATGATTGGATCGTTGATGTACCTTACTTCGAGTAGGCCAGATATAATGTTTGAAACATGTATGTGTGCTAGATATCAGGCAAACCCAAATGAACATCATGTGTCAGCCGTCAATAGGATCTTTCGATATCTCAAAGGGACTATTAATTTAGGCCTTTGGTATCTGAAAGATTTCGGCTTTAATCTAACTGTCTATTCAGACGCAGACCATGCAGGATGTCACTTAGATCAGAAAAGTACATCTAGCAGTGTTCAATTTTTAGGTGACAAGTTGGTGTGTTGGTATTGAAAGAAGCAGAACTGTGTGTCTATCTCTACAGTTGAATATGAATATGTTGTTGTTTCTGGCTGCTGTGCTCAAGTTTTGTGGATGCGTACTCAATTGACTGATTATGGCTTTTTCTACGACAAAGTACCGATTTACTGTGATTCAAAGAGTGCGATTGCAATCTCGTGCAATCTGGTACAACACACTCGAACAAAACACATTGATGTGAGGTATCATTTTATCAAGGATCATGTTGAAAAAGGAACAATAGAGTTATATTTTGTTGGTACTGAATATCAACTTGCGGATTTATTCACGAAATCTCTGCATGAAGGTCGATCAAAATTGTTAGTCGAGAAGTTGGGCATGATGAGTCGTGAAACTTAAATTCTTTACCACGAAATGTTTTCTATTAATAAACTTTAGAAAATTACAAAAGGATTTTCTTTAATATATAAAATTTAAAAAAAATACAAAAAGATTTTCTTTTATATAAAATTTAGAAAAAATACAAAAAGATTTTCTTTGATATAAAATTTGATAAAAAAAAGTTCAAAAATAGTTTTCTTTTATAAATTTTATAAAACACAAAAAGATTTTTGTTTACTCAAAATTTTATAGAAAATACATAAAGATTTGTGGTTTTTATAATGGCTTTCATACATTTTCAGTATGAAACCCCAGCTTATAATGATGGCTTGTAATCAATTCAGATTACAACCCGTGCTTTAAAGAAAAGAAGGTGTACGTTTCAGTGCATCTATCTTTGAAAAAGAAGAAAAGACTTCTTTGACTTGAGTCATTGAAAAATATTTTTATATTTATGTGGTACTTAAAAGATAAAATCAAGTTGTCTAAAAAGTCAATGATCTCAAGTTGATGAGTTACAATCGATTCGATTTTTAAAATGAGGTACTAAAGGAGAAAATCAATTTTAAAATGGTCTTCAAATCGATGTAATCTTTGTTTTAATTGAAAAGTGTCTAAAGATTAATCAGACTCAAAAGTGAAAAAAGGAAGTCCCTTATAAAGATTTTAACGAAGATACGGTATTTTTTTAGAGGGGGTATCCGTACAATTTTTGATGAAAAGTTTTCAAAAAGTCAAGGAAATGGTAAATTGTTTACATTTCATGTTAACATATCCGTATTTTTGCGTTTTTAGCTTTATGTTAAAAATGTTTCTCGGCATATGTTAAGGGGAGTGTCTTTACGATGATTAAAAACTTCCAAAGATTAAAATTTTCTTCTTCATATGATGTTAGTGAGAACGATGGAAAAATAGAAAGAGAGATTTGTAAGGAAAAATAGAAAGAGAAAATTGAGAAATCGTATACTTGAAAAAATGAAAGTATATGTCATGTGTTTCAAAAGCAAGAACATCATATGAAAAGAAAAAGAGAAAAGTATGCAAGAAAAGAAACGCCACTGCATAAGAAAACAGACATAGTGTTTGTTCTAAATTCTCTTAATTTTATCAAAATATCATGCTACAATTTCTAATTTTCATCATGGCTTTCATGAACATTCTTTCAAAGGGATTTATTTTGACATATGTTGTTTGAGTTGCACGGTGTGATTTAGTTACTCTCAAAATACTCTTATGATCTTCTAAAACCGGAATTTATCTACCCTGGGGTCTTCCTTCCAATTTAAAAATGTTAGGTCTAGGTGATGGAGTATGAGGTGCAAAACAACATGTTTCGAATGCCAAAAGGACTTAAGAGATAAAACTTTGAATGAAAAAGATTGAACGACAAAAGCTAAAGATGTCAAAAGTGACAAGGATATGATGAAGAAGAATTGAATGAAAAGCAAAGACAAATGTCGGAGTTGAAAAGTAAGAGGCTTAATAAAATGATGAAGGGTATTTCTCCTACACTAGGATAGAAACCGGGTCAACTCATATGCTATCAGATTTCATTCATTGATTTTTGGTATTGAAGTAGACATCATGGACAAAGTGATGCAAATACACAACCCATCCTAGCCACTCAAGTACTTCTCACAAAGTATTTGTTTCATTATCACGAAGATTAACGTATAATCTATCGACTTCTCATTTGGAGAATGTTGGTATTGAATAAAGGACATTTTGTTCCAGTCCTTGCTTACTAAAAGTGCACAAGAGTCTAGAGCCAAAATGATATTCAATGAAAATATCTTTAGGACACAAAAGTACATTTGTATTAAACATCAATAATACAAAAGGTACAATGATATATGTCTTTGTGACATTGCATATCTTTGTAACAATGCCAGAACATTATGGAGTGATATTATCAAATAGTATTAACAATGACTGAATGGAAATCCTACTAGTGCTAATGTCATGCCAACGCTGAACGTAGGTCACTACTTGAAAATGATTGATTAATGATTCAAATAAGTGTTAACTAGTAATCTATGTCATCTAGTGGTTATGTGTTTCCTAGGGTAAAATAACACTAGCATTCACGAGATCAATGCTTCTTTGGATTTTATGGTCATTTTTCCGCATCCTTATCACCGAGATATTGATTTGATCATATTTTTTAAGTAACTTTCATCAGAAATTTTCAAAGCATGATCTTGTGATGTATGAACTTCATGGTTAAAGTAGAAGATGGTTCTTACTCTATAATTATTCGTTCATCTTCTACAACATACAACAATAATATCTTTACCTTTAACAAGCATGACATCTTCAACGAATCTTATAACAACAAAAGTTACCTTTCAACCTTCACGTGAATGATACCGACCAAGTTTATTGGTTTGAGGGACCTTATGGGTTATTTTAGGGGAGTATTTTTTCTTATAACGGGGAGAATGTTTGATTCTTAGAGAGAGAAAATTATGATTTTGATCTCAATTTCATGGACTTCAAATGATATTCTTCACCCGGAACTTATTTCGGAGCTTATATGGTCATGATGTTCACGATGGATCATAATCATCATGAGGGGGAGAAGATATAAGCTTAGTATTTTCCAAATATGAAAGGGGTGAAAATATATAAGTATACTAGGGGAGAAGATACAAGCTTAGTATTTTTGTATATAAGAAGGGGAGAAGATATAAGCTTGGAACTTAAGAGATATATCCAAGTATATAAAGGGGAGAAGATACAAGCAAGAAAGTATGGGACAAATCAAGATAATGGGCAAAACTAAATTGAAGTTTAAGGAAATCATTGTGTTATAAGTAGTTTGATCGAGAAGATATGTTTTATCTTCATGGTTGGTGAGGATTAAAAGAAATGAGAGAAAGCAAAAACAAAATGAGAAAATGTATATGTTGTTAGTGAGGATTGAAAGAAAAGAAAGAAAGCAAAAAATAGAATGAGAAAATTTTGTTGTTATCTTTTTGTATTGATATGTTTAGAGGTTAAATCATCAAGTGTTTAGAATAAGTTGTAGTAATTCATTAAGCATAAATATCAATCAAGATAGCCAGTTCATCATTTGCATGAGATTACTTCAACAATATCATCATCGTCTTTAACAACAATTCATTCAAGAAAAAGTCATCACAATCAAGATCACTACTTCAACGTTCAAAGAGATGGATATGTGATCGAGGGGGGGCTAAAAGAGTATGAAGATTCAAGAACAATGTCAAGTGTTTAAGTCTTCTACAAAGCAATGCTCAATCAATATCATTGTGTTTTAGATCTTTCGTCATCAACATTATGTGATTGAAATCTACATTCAAGATCAAGTTCAAAGATAAAGATTTCATACAAGCATTCAAAGAATCAAGTTGCAAAAGAAGATCAAGTTAGCTTTTGTGAATGCTGATTTTGAGTTCGAAAGTAGAGTTGATACCTTTAAAGATATCAAAATCTTTCCTATCATATAAGGGAATAAATTTATATAGGGAGAGATATGTTACAAGGTCGTCCCCATCTTTCATAAAGAATTCTCAGCATTTTCGAGTTTCAAAGGAAAAGAAAATGACTGACTACTTCAGAATAAAGTGTTCAAGCATAAGGAAGAAGTCATCATCAAAAACACAATAAGGATAGTTCCAAAGTAGATCATTTAGGGGGAGAATGCTAGAAATAAAGAAATAATCTACTTAGCACTAATGTAATAGTGGAGGGACTATTTGTGTTAAGTTAGGAAAGTTTAGTAACCAAGATGGCTATAAATAGAGAATGTATTTATGCCATGGTTAGTGTGTAACAACTTCAATTAATCAAAAGGCAAGTTAGGTAATTTCCCTCTCTAAACACACACACTAATTACATATAATTCACACACACACACACTAGTCTATCAATCAAGATCTATTTGCTTAATATCCATGATAATCAATAATGAATTTCATCACTAATCATCTTAATGCAAACAAGCTAAGTGTTTTGCATCTTAAGTAAAACATATCCCATAACGGGAAAGGATGCATTTATGCAAAGTGACCTTTGACTTAGTTTGACCAATAAGGGAGTAAAACCCGTTTCGTGATTAGGAACAATGTAAATCCTTATTAGGGTCAAGTGATTACTTTTTCTTGTTGGTATGTTGAACGTATGATCATACTAAGTTTAGAAAGAAGTTTTGGCCTTGGCTAGAGGTGTTTGATAAAAGATTTGAGTTAGATTTTTATGGAAAAACGAGAGGATTCATTTTTGCTCCTCTCTAAGTCTAAACCTCATTTGGAGTGTTCCCAAATGCTCAAATATCATGTACATACCTTTATTGAAGTTTCCACTTATGTCAGGTAAGAGGAAAGCCGGTAATTGCTAAATCCATAAAACGGACTTCACCTCTGGCGCGCTGGCGACGCGCTGATGCGTGCCCAGCGTGCCAGACAAAAAAGTCCGGTTTTGCGGATTTAGGCTATCGTTTGTGATTTTACGTTTTACGAATGTTTATTTGTCATCATTAAAACATAAATGATATCATAGTCAATGTTGCACCAACAATATTATATTAATAGTTCACAACAAACATCCTACCTTCTTCCTGTTATATTTTGGTTCAGGTCTAGGTTGGGTATCATTTGCTTTTTATTATAAGTAGTTAGTCATTTCTTTTTTGAAGAATTAGCAAAATATTATGTCCAACTTACAATATAAGACGATAAATAGGTGTCATTAGGCCTAAGGGACATTAAATTATCTATTTATAACAGATTGATAATACTAATCTATATGTCAATGATTGTTTAGCTTTAATTCTAGGTAGAATTTGCAAACCGTTCAGTCTTACCCCTTGGCCCCCTTTTAAGACAACATTAGTAAATTTTTGGTCCCCATGAGATTACCACACACTGAAGTTGAATATAACACACATGTTGTATAAATAATGAAATGAATGACTGTTTACCCCTTAGAAGAAAGCAATATCCCCTAAAAATTTGTTTTTTAACCTCTTGCAACAGTAGCACCATAATAACTCAATCATTGATGCCTCCCTGTGTATGTTGTAGAAAAGGGAACATGGGTTAAAATTCTATGCGCCATTTTAACCCGTATGTGTGTTGTAGTTGGCTCTATACTTGCTACGTGTGTGACACTTAGACTTGACTTTGTGTATGTATAAAATTAATATCTCTAATTCCTATAGATGGTAGTGTTTCACATATTTATTCACGAGGAATGTTCTTGGTTGCTCGTGGAGTCACTAATATTGTATCCTCTTTGTATTTGGTGCAGGGGTTAAGTACTTAGAATATCAACCCAAATCTATATGTATTTAATAGTCTTATGAATGTAAATGCCTGTGACACGAGCTACACGATGAACATCTACATGCATATGCAAGTAAGGCTCTCTTTTCCCCTCCTATTCAATTCTTATTATTTCACTTTTGTAATTCAGTTATAAAGAGTAATAGACCATAGATTCATATTGTTTTACTTTTATAATTCACTCCTCTGCAATTGTTATTCATTTTACTTTTATAATGATCTGACTCAAGTGAAATAGTAATAGGAGGTTGTAAATGTTTTGAGCACACCTTCATATACGTGTAAGCCGTTAGGTCGGATTCATTTTATTTGTAAGTTTAAGTAATATACATCATTGGATAATGAAAAGTATATTTATACATATGGATTGGTTGAACTTGCAGGTGTTCATGATTCATAGTAGACACATGCTTGCAATGTGGACGAATGAACGGATTTTTAAGGGAGAAGTTTTTTCAACTCGAGGTAATAAGCATCAAACTTCTCTTCTAAGCCAACAATCCGGTTATTTTTGTATTTCTACCACATAAACAAGTGCAAACATTGTCGCAAGTTGGTTCGTTTTGCTATGTCAATTAACAAAAGTTAAGGGCAAACATTGTCGTAGGTTGGTTTGTTTCTACAAAGGTCGGTATTCTCACATGACCAACTATATGTGGCTGTGTCAAAAGTCAAGAGCAAAAAATTATTAAAGGTTATTTATTGCGACAAAGAAGACAACTACACAAACTCCATAACAAACGTCGTTTACAAAGAAGTTTTATTTCGTATTTCAATTCATAGCATAGATTTGTGTGTAATTGAACGCTTCATTATCGTTTCAATATATATTACATTATATGTTTGCCATTTTTTCAACCTTCTGCATTTTTTTCATGAAGCTAGCCCGCCCATCCAGGTGTGCTATGAAATTAGTTTGTTATATATGAGATGTTATATGTTTATGGTCTTAGAAACACGTGGTTTCCAAAACTTATGTTTTAGTGGCTTTATAGTCAAGTAGGCTTTAAATATACTTTCATCGTTTAAGCCAACAAACTAAAATTATGCTATTAAATAAGATCATTCGGTGCAGTTACTAGACACTCTTGTCAAGTAGACGTGTCCTCGACAAGCCTCATGACACTGAACTGGTGGCCAGTGGCCACACTCCCTAAACCGGTCGTCAAAAAATTTGCTTGCGCCAAATGGGAGGTTTTATGTTTTTTTCTCTTTTAATTCATTTTGTGTTGAGTTTATGTTTTAATTAGGTATGGCGGGTCTTAGAATTAGGGTCTTGACTTCAATGATTAAGGAAAGTGTATTTTGATGTGTGAGTGATATAAGAAGTGAAAAAAATAAATAATGAGATGCCATAACATGACAGTTTGGCTAGACACTCTTGTCAAGTAGACGTGTCCTTGTCAAGCCTCACGACACTGAACCGGTGGCCAGTGGCCACACTCCTTAAACCGGTCATTGATATGTATTTTTACAAGCTTTAAATTAATAATAACTAGAAATACTGATTTTGACTAAAAACATAATATTCGGGCAAGTATACCATATCGAGTGTAATATAGTATTAGGTAAGTCCAGGTCGTTCAACGGGATTTGTAGCAATTCACAGATTGTTTATCAAGTAGCAAAGCTAAATGATTGTCACGAATCAAATAGCCAAAACGTGTGTAAAGCAAAGCAAGAAACAAGGCATGATCCACATAACATAATAGATATAGATAGAGCAAGACTTTATATAAATAAATCATACAAGTTATATATGACGGGTAATCATAATAACAAGCATATCTACCAGTGATAACATAGAATCCTTTCGGCCTATATACTACATCATTATGAGTGCATTAAGCATGGTTTATATCAAATATGCATATATATGAATTACTCCCAACCCGGTCGGTCAACATAAGGAAGGGTCTTAAACACTATTTCACTTGGGTTGTTTATCAATTTACCACACATTTCTCACAAGTATGAAATTGACACGCCATAGACAAACGGTTTGTGACAACCCACATTTTTAGGTCATTTTACGTCAATAAACTCAAATTTATTTACATTAAACTTTTACTTGTTTGCTTTTAATTTTAACCGTTAAGTTAAATCGCGTAAACTAAAAATCAACAATCAACGTAAACCGGCACTAGACAAATAAGTGTTATATTATTTTTACAAAGATAATTTATAACTTTTCATATTTTATTTTTATACTTTACGTATAACGTTTAAGTTTCGCAATATTTATCATTTATGCATGCATGAAAACACCACCACCTTTCTATACTTAAACAAATACCTACAATTATACACAATACTCAAATTTTTATAAAAACCTTCTAGAAATCCAACCCTAACCGTCCACTTTCAATAAATACATACAAAACCCACTAACTTTGCTTTTGCTTATTATATATAGAGCTTTAACCAAAGAATAAGCAATAAGCTAGAATCCATTGTGTTTTAGCATCAGTTTTGTCTCCCATGCCTTTTATTGCCCAAAAACACAAGCATGCAAGCATGCCAAGACTTGTCAAGTCCTAAAATGTCCCCTAGGTCATTAAAATAATGTAATAAGCCATGCTTTGGTTGGACTATATAAACTAGAGTTTACTTCTCATTATACACAAAACAAAAAAACATAAAATCTCTTTTCTCTCTTCCTTTGTAACTGGCTAAGAAACCAACACCATAAAACTTGGAGTTTTGATTTTCTAGCAAGTGTTTTCAAGGTGTTTCTAAGGGTATAAACTAGTAACAAACATTTGAGTTTGATTAGGATTAGTCCTTGTGTTCATTTCTTCATCACCGTCCTCCAAGGTTTATACTATTTTTCTCATACTTTCATTTAAGTATATACATATGAACATCTTATATATCAAATTATATCATCACTTAGTTTTATATTTTAACAAGTTTACAAGAAAACTAAAATTTATATATAAACAAGTAAATACTTACACATGGGTGAAAATAATTTACAAACATGTTAGAACACTAAAAAGTATTTATTTTGGTATATTACATGGACTAGTTAAATTATTAAACTACTTGTTAAATTATTTATTCATAAATTAGTTTATAAAGTTTTATAATTTATGTGTTGTTCTTGACATTTATTTTTGTATTTTGGAGATGAGATAGATGGAACTAGGATTAGTGGATGTTTGTATTATAATGGAGGTTGTCGTTGTTAAATTAGAAGATGTAGTTAGATAAAATGGTATAAGTATTTCAAAAATTAAAGTTTATTAAAACATATAGGGCCATTCTGGTTTATACAGCAAGATACGGACTCCGAGGCAAGATCAAACATTTAAAATATGAAAATACGTCTTAATACAATTCCGTGCATATAAAGAACTCGAAAAACGAACTTAAAACGAAGAAGGTATAAATTTTTAAAGTTTCCGGCAACTAGTATTATTTTGACAGCTTTTCTGAAAATAAACATTCTGATCAGTTTTCGTTTCGTATTTTTGAGAGCTTTCGGGTCCGAACCGGCTCAAGTATAAAACTAGAAAGTTGCTCAGAATGATGTTTTGGTTAAACAAAATAAGTTTCGAGGCCTAAAAGTGTATTAAAAGTGAGATAATCTTCTTAGAAACTAGAATACTTTTATATAAAACTTCCTGCACACTTTTTATATAAATATAAAGCTGTTTGGATTTTAAATTAGTGTTTACGAGTGTTTTCAGGTCCATTTGGACTATAAAAACCTTAAGAAATAATATAGTATCATCTATATGATGTGCTCGTCGTAGGACTTCAACAAGAAGTTTTACAACTCCCTAGGCAGAGTACCTAACCGTTGTAGTAGTAGTATAGGCAAGACTCGGAGGTTGTTATCGTTCTTTAGGGGAATAGGTTGGGAAGGCTTGATCACGGTCTAACAGAATTCTAGGGGTTGAGAGAAGATTGTTTTTATGTTTTTATATTTTATAGAAAGTAGGTAAATCTATAGTTTGAGAGGTTGGTTTGATAAACTAATCTACTAGTGATAACTTTATGATAATTAAATGTATTTACTTAATCATGCATTACTTATCAGATTGTTTCTCCTAATCCTGTTGCCTTGTCACACTTGTGATGTAATGTGTAAGTATTTCCTAAGTTATGAACGAATTACACGAATCCGTCGTCTATTTAATATTACGTTAAGGCAAAGCACAAGTATGGTAGTATGAAGACTATTACAAGGCCCATAAGAGTATATTAAATGCGTATGAAATACCTTAAGAGGGATCACCCATATAAGGGGCAAGGTAGTATGAATACTGTTACCCTATGATATCTTTTCTACGCACTCGCGTTTCCCTAGATGTGTCAACAACGATACAGACAAAAGCTGGTTTTCTAAGGCCTAACGCGCACATTCATCAACAAGAAGCAACAATAAAAGGATCTATAATCCGACTTTCATGCAATCATAAGCAAATACAAAGGAGGGTTTAGCCTCGCATGTTATAAAGGAAGTAAGAAGATAAATCAATCACAAATTACATAGACATATTGAATGATTAATGATAAATAACCTTACTTGAATTAAAACATGGATCCAAGGTAGTACAATAGGGTTTTGATGCCCTAAATACGACCTATGAAGCTGCTACAAGGACTAGGGTTCATCTCCCTAAGTTATACAAAGTTATCCCAAAAGTTACACTCTAAATCCCTAAAATCGGTTTTGTATATATACAAATATCGCGGCGACAGCGTCGCGTTATGGTCCTGACGCCGTCGCTACGTGGATGATTCTAGATCCTCTTTAAGTCGGTCACGTCCTGACGCCGTCTCCAAATTCCAAACGCCGTCACTGAATAGATCACGATGGCGTTGCTTTATGCTTGCGATGCCGTCTCCACGTTTTGTAAGTAATACTTCTTCAAGGATTTGGTGTAGGTCAGTAATCTCATCTGTTTCTTCTCCAAATGAGCCCAAGTCACGTGTATTTCCTCCAAATGCCATCCAAGTGCTAAAAACCTGAAAACAAACGATTAAGCACATAATCTAGGCATATTTGCATGATTTAAGGGGTTAAATGACCCCGAAATAGTGTATAAAATGACACCTCATCAAATACCCCTACACTTGGGATTTGCTTGTCCTCAAGCAAATGGGCTTTTCTACCTAGACAATAGCAGCATTAGGGTCATTTAACCTACTCTTTAAACGTATTTTACAACACAACCTTCTAGACCTCGTAATTAAAAGCATGGAAAGTATATATTAGCACCTCACATAAGTGTTTGGGATTCTCTCTTTCTTTCGGGTGTACAATAAATTATAACATAATGGGGAAACAAAAAATCAACACTTATTACCTATCATAGCACATAAATTACCATAGGCTTGGTAAAGTATCAATCCTCCACCGCTAGACGCAAGCATTATTCATTACTATCTAAGAGGTCTTTTAAAGGGTTGTGGGGTGTAGGTGTAAGATAACATATAATGGAAACGGAGACGGATGAGATACATTTGGGTGGCTTTGGGTGAATTTAGAGTAGAAGGGTTAGCTAATTATTTACCTGAATATACGCTGGTTTGGTTGCTAAGCCAAGACTCGGACGAAGATATACAAACTCTACACAACTCTACATTAATCTCTTTCTTTTTCTTTTCTTGACTCTAATATAAACATAAACATAAGCAAATGGTAGCCCGTATATTTTTTTTACTTTTTTTATATATACAATTTTTTTGTACACTTTTGCCCTGTCATTGCTTAAACATATAATACATCATGGGGGTTTATAGATACACCCCTACACTTGAACTTTTACATACTCGATTATTTACAATCTAACTAATGACCCGATTTGAGGTGGATCAAAATAACATGAAGATCATCTAACAAACATATGGGGGTATTGATTTAACTTTTCTTCCCCATTCTTTCGCGAAATAAATACTACCATGAATCTCAATCGTCCCAAAACTGTATTTACAAGGATAAGGACTTAGCAACCGTGTACTCAATAATTAACTTGGGTTAAAACAATAATGTACTAAAAGCGAGTACATACAAGGTAGGCTAAGGCGATTTGGGTGTAACGATTGGTTTAAGGGTGACAATGCTCTTCATTAATAGTTCGGCTTAACCAAAAAATTACGAGAACCGTGAAAAAAGATAGGCTCGGAGGGTTGTACTAGGGGTGTCCTGCACTAAAGATGAGTGCATGGCAAGGGTGTGGGATAGTTATATGATCGGTATGACCATCATAACAATTAGAGGTTTAAAACATGGGTTAATCCTAGTGCCTCTTATCTAGCAAATCCTAATACTTACTATGCAGTCTCAGGATGCATCACAAAAACAAGTTCTAGAATTTAATATACTACCGGTACACTCATATAATTTAATACCAATCTCAATGCTCCAGAAAAGGCGACAAAACCACATATACACATCCATAACGACGGAATAGACACACATGATTGCTCACTCCTTAACTCGAGAAAGCTAAAGGTATAAACTATCTTGGGTATCAATAATAGATACTCGAATTCCTATAGATCTAAAGGCGAACCTCACATTTTTTGGGTGGAATTTTGAGTGTTTTTGTGCTAGTCATACACATTCTTATCTATGAGACGCTATTAATACTCGGTTTTTGTCGGTATGTGTCATAAAAAAAATTAAATTTGGGTCAAAATTACCTTTTTATGTTATGTTTCGATATATTACCCATCATTTCAAGGACAAAGCAAATGGCAAATGAAAGAATAGTTTCTAAGGCTTATTTCCCCCCTACACTTAAGTTGAACATTGTCCCTAATGTTCTATAGAAGTACCCGTAAAAACGAATAAAGGGAAAAGAAAACAAGTAAAAGAAACTAGTACTCCCCTGGTTTGCTCAATAATAGAGAAGAAACATGCGATAACTGGTTAAATCGTCCTCCAAGAATTATCCAATGAAACTTTTTAAGAACTTCCAAGCTTCTTCTCATCAAATATAACCTGTAATCAAAGACAAAGACAACTACACCAAGCATAAAATCGGCGGGATAGATACATATACAACAAGAGTTTAGGGTTTCGACTCTACGAAAGCAGTAAAGATAGGATGAGAGTAATGATAAAATCATAGGTTTTTCTGCAGGTTTACAAAAGAATTACAAATTTTAAATATTGCACATTTATTTTTCAGAAATACTAGAAAAAATTCGAATTTTTACATAGCTGGAGACGCGACGCCGTCAGGATAAATCCTGACGCCGTCTCCAGCGTCTGTGAAAATTTCTTCTTCGTTTTTAATGAGAAATTTCCTGCACGTAATTTTTATAAGTCAAAACTGAAGAAAGTACTACATAAAAACCTGGTATTAGTCATTACAATCATATGACTCGAAACTGACGCGAATTAATCTAAATAATTTATTTTAAATGTTTGAATTGGGTTCTTAAAAACCAGATATTTCCCCTACACTTATTTTGATGCAAAATACCTTTGATTGCAAATAAGACAAAGTTACAAACAAACAAAGCATGATTACAACTAATTCAAACATAATAAAACAAACAATATAGAGTTAAAACACAAGACACTCCTAATATGCGGGAAAAGTAAATATTGGGTTGCCTCCCAAAAAGCGCTTTTCTTTATTTACGAGTCTTGTAGCTAGACTCGAAGTCACACGTTCTTACGTGACTTCTCCTTTGTGTCTCTTGGCCTCTCTTTCCAATTTCATTAGGTGTCGAATTTCCTTGCTTATACTTTTGTCTTCTCTGTACTCGGGTCCTAAAGTCAGACTATCCGAGTAATAGGTTTTCCCATGGTCATCGTTATTCTCAAGGACAAAGGGTGGTATGGAATCGGTATTTACATCCTTAAAGTCTATATGGTTAAACACTTCCATCTTATGAGGCATCTTAAATGTGATTTTCTCATTATCTTTTTCAAAAGTAACTGTTCCCTCTTCCTGATCATAAACGAGACTAGTTTTTCTTGCAAATGGTTTTCCAAAGACTACTTCTCCTAGGTGGTGATCTATAATGCTAGTGGTATCCTCCAAAATCATAAAATTACATTCGTATGTGAAGTTTCCTACGAAAACTTTTAAACCCCTGACTCTTCCTACAAAGTTGTTGTTCTTACTAGGGTTGGATGGTTTCTGTCTCGACTCTAGCCCTTTATTCATGATCCCTATGTAATGTTGTTTAGACATAACATTAATTGGTGATTCTAGATCGATGTAAGCTTGTCTTTTAAGGAAGTGACCAATCATGCAAGAGATCTTAATGTTATTTAAGTTAATGGTTCTTATCTTTGCCCTTACCCTAAATGGTTTGGAGTATTTCAAAAGCCACTCATGATATTCTAATTCCTCTGAGGAGGGGAAGGTATCAAAGTATTCTATTTCATCTGAACCGGCTAATGAGTCAACGATCCTATTATCCTCGAGCCATGACTCAATTTCTATCATTTTCTTAGGATCAAGAAACTCACAATTAGAGGTAGAACTAGATGGATTCGCATTCTCCATAATGAAGAGTGGAATAGTCAATGAAGATTACGAACAAATACACAAAAAAGAGATAGACTACACGAAAGAAAATATGCAGAAATTAAAGTCTCACTTGAAAGGATTCAAGCGAGTAGAATTAAGTTAAACTATGATCAAAACCTAACTATTCCCCGGCAGCGGCGCCAAAAAGTTTATGCGGTCGTCGTTGGACTTCAACAAGAAGTTTTACAACTCCCTAGGCAGAGTATCTAACCGTTGTAGTAGTAATATAAGCAAGACTTGGGGGTTGTTATCGTTCTCTAGGAGAATAGGTTGGGAAGGCTTGATCACGGTCTAATAGAATTCTAGGGGTTGAGAGAAGATTATTTTTGTGTTTTTATATTTTATAGAAAGTAAGTAAATCTATGGTTTGAGAGGTTGGTTTGATAAACTATTAACTAAACTAATTGATAAACTAATCTACTAGTGATAACTTTATGATAATTAAATGTATTTACTTAATCATGCATTACTTATCAGATTGTAACTCCTAATCATGTTGCCTTGTCACGCTTGTGATGTAATGTGTAAGCATTTCCTAAGTTATGAACGAATTACATGAATTTGTCGTCTATTTAATATTCTGTTAAGGCAAAGCATAAGTAAGGTAGTATGAAGACTATTACAAGCCCCTAAGAGTATATTAAATGCGTGTGAAATACCTTAAGAGGGATCACCCATATAAGGGGCAAGGTAGTATGAAGACTGTTACCCTATGGTATCCTTTCTACGCACTCGCGTTTCCCTAGATGTGTCAACAGCGATATAGACAAAAGCTGGTTTTCTAAGGCCTAACGCGCACATTCATCAACAAGAAGCAATAGTAAAAAGATCTACAATCCGACTTTCATGCAATCATAAGCAAATAGAAAGGAGGGTTTAGCCTCGCATGTTATAAAGGAAGTAAGAAGATAAATCAATCACACAACGCATAGACATATTGAATGATTAATGATAAATAACCTTACTTGAATTAAAACATGGATCCAAGGTAGTACAATAGGGTTTTGAGGCCCTAAATACGACCTATGAAGCTGCTATAAGGACTAGGGTTCGTCTCTCTAAGTTATACAAAGTTATCCCAAAAGTTACACTCTAAAACCCTAAAATCGGTTTTGTATATATAAAGATATCGCGACGACGGCGTCGCGTTATGGTCCTGACGCCGTTGCTACGTGGATGATTCTAGATCCTCTTTAAGTCGGCCACGTCCTGACGCCATTTCCAAATTCCAGACGCCGTCACTAAATAGATCACGATGGCGTCGCTTTATGCTTGCGACGCCGTCTTCACGTTTTGTAAGCAATACTTCTTCAAGGATTTGGTGTAGGTCCGTAATCTCGTTCGTTTCTTCTCCAAATGAGTCCAAGTCACGTGTATTTCATCAAAATACCATCCAAGTGCTAAAAACCTAAAAATAAATGATTAAGCACATAATCTGGGCATATTTGCATGATTTAAGGGGTTAAATGATCCCAAAATAGTGTATAAATGACATTCCCGCCAATATGTAGGGATATAAACGGATATAACTTACAATAGTTTCCTAACAAGTATAAATACCACAAAATAAAATGACATCCAAGGCGCTTCAATTTGAAATGACGTTTTGTCCTTACTAGTCTTGATACTTGTACTCCAGCTTGGATCTTCTGTGTCTTGACTTGTTTTGGAACCATTGTAGTATGCATGAGTTAGATTAACTTCCCCCCAATTCATGCAGCGTGTCTTTAAAAAGCTTTCTTCATAGACTTCTTTTTGGCAAAGTTTTCTGAATCATCTTTCCCCCCAAACCAACATCCTATATCTTAGACCTTGAGCAATTTGTAAACGTTGATGTAGCTGAACGATCCTTCTAGACATTGACATTTAAAGTGCACAGCGAATTAGTAGAAGAAATAGTCAACCAACACAATCTAATACTGCTTATATACTAATATCATGACATTGACTTGATGATTATCCGTTCGGTGGAACATGGCAAGAGAATCACACCAATCTTCTCCGCATGCAGAATACTCACAATACCAACTAATTGAAGTGATAAAAACTACTTCCCCCTGGAAGTTGAGACCTATAACATCAAAGTACAAACGTTTTCCCCCCATGATGGTTTCGAACTCTCGGAAGCATCATTGACGTGTACGACCATATACACGAGAAGTTCTGTCATAAGCAAACAATCTTGAAAAGTATATGATGACATTGAAGAACTTTGAAAAGATTTTGCTGTAAGACTAACTGTGATGCGATCATTTGACGTTCAGTAGCTATTAAATATCCTGTAAAAATTTATGATCATATCTCAACCTTTTACTCTATGAGCTACCGTATCCAACCTCAGAATTTTGTCGCTATTCTCCTGTGACCACTTGGTGAAGTCAACCGCAATAACCAAACTTGAAAATGAAGTAGAATTCCCCCAAATTTGTTACTTTAAGCTTGCAACTGTGTTGATTGAAGAACGATGCAAAGAAAACCTCTAAGTACCCTATACACTCAACTAAGAAGCCAAAAGTAGTAGCAACCACCTCTTGAGACTATCCACATCGGCATCTGCTGTGACACTGACAACTCTACAACAACGTAATCCTTTAAGTGATAAGCTATAACCTGTGAGTACTATAATGTAACTCCCTTACAACGGGTATAACTAGATAAATCCAAGTCTCAATCATAACTGTAAATCGGACTTTCAAGTAAGTCAATCAATCGATAGAATTATTAGGTTTGAAGAAAATGGGTAGAAAATAGAAGGAAGTCCGAAATTGATGAAGAACTAAAAACGCCTTCATGAAACCCACTTCAAACAAAATAAGGTATACCAAATAAACTCCGTTATCACTTGACATTTTATCATCCAGAATCTTTAGAGCCCTTATGACATGAAGGGAAGTCTTATTCGGATCGTTTATAGTGAAATGTATCGTGTTTTGTGGTTTTTTGTGTGGACTGATTTTTGAGCTTATCATGTTCGGCATATTTTTTTTTTCTTCTTTTCTTTTATTTTTAAACGTAAAAAAAATCAACTTTTACGGGATTTTACTAAATCAAGAAAAAACCGTGAATAAAAAATTGTTGTTGGTGAAATTGTTGTTGAACATGAAGTGCGTGAGCTTTTGTAACGATTAGTTGAGCTTACAAGGACAAACGGTGCAATGATGTTTTAACAAAGAGGGTTATAATATAAGGAAATGATGAGTGGTGAAATTGCTTTAAAGATCCAGGGGCTGAAATTGTCAAAATCAAATAAAATGAAATAACTAACAAACATTTCCCAAGAAACGTTTTTTCTTTCTCCTTCGTTTGAAATTTTTAATAAATATGTTAGGGTTTTGTTTTCTTGATTTATTAGCTCACCGATTATCGTCGGTAACATCCAATTATAAAACCAAGATGATCGAAGACGATTCACGATCTCAACGGTAAAAGGTCTCAAGTTCCTTAGTTTACCGTCACAACGAAACCGAAAATTAAAAAATATCAAAACTTTTATAGACTTCATCTCTGTGACATTAGTTCGGTTTGCACTAGTAAAAACTCGTTCGGTCCAACTCAAAAAAAATGATTCGATCGGTCCTTCTTGTGATACTCGTTCGATGATCAAGTTTTTTACTTCGTTTCGGCTCTTGTGAATTTCACTCGTTCGATGATCAAGTTTTCACTTCGTTCGGCTCTTGTGAATTTCACTCGTTCGATGATCAAGTTTTTTTCACTTCGTTCAGCTCATGAGAATTTCACATCGTATCGAAAGATCTAATTTTTCACTTCGTTCGGCTCTTTGAAGAATTTTACTCGATCGGTTGATGATGAAAGAAACTAGTTCGGCTCTCCTTAACGAAAACTACTAGATCGGTTCTCAAGGGTGTTTACTAGTTCGGTTGCTTCAATCACAAATGACTAGATCGGTTTCCAAATGAAGACTAGTTCGACTTGTGTTTAAAATGATTTTTTTTTCACTCCATGTACACGCAAAAATGAGCCACCAAAACCACAAAAACTTGAAATAAGCTTGAAACAAGGCGTTAAGCCAAAGAAGCAAACGAACAGATTTGCTATATATAAAAACTTTGAAAACGCACCACTGTTTCAACTTACATAATCCATAAAATGAAAAAATCACCACTGTTTCATGTAAACATTATGATTCAACATTACGTGTATGTGGTTTTGTCGTTTATGATTTGAAAAGTGAAAAAGGCAAGTGGATTATTAAAATAAAAAAAACAAATAGAAATAGGAAAAAAAAAGCTCAAATCACCATAAACACAACACACACGGATACAATACACCCCTACAGCTCTGGTACTAAAGTGTTACCCATAAAGATTCGCAGAACAAGAGACATGATTCCGTAAGGTCAGGAATGATAGAACAAATGTTTAGCCATATTATTTAGTGAGAGAAAGGAAAGATGTGTGTTTTCTAGAGAGAGAAACACACACCTTATTACAAGTAAAAATGAATCCTCCCCTCTCATTGGAAGTATGGATGGGATTTATATAAAGCCTAAGATACAATCACTTAGCTACACTTACAATTCTAGTCCTGAGTGGTCCGGCTATTATAAAAACTAAATTGTACATTCCGTATTAGCCTACATATTTTTTTAGGCTAACACTGATGCCGTTCTACGTGGATATTCTAGATCCTCTTTAAGTAGGCCACGTCCTGACGCCATTTCCAAATTCTAGACGCCGTCACTAAATAGATCACGACGGTGTCGCTTTATGCTTGCGACACCGTCTTCACGTTTTGTAAGCAATACTTCTTCAAGGATTTGGTGTAGGTCCGTAATCTCGTTCGTTTCTTCTCCAAATGAGCCCAAGTCACGTGTATTTCATCCAAATACCATCCAAGTGCTAAAAACCTAAAAACAAAACGTTAAGCACATAATCTGGTCATATTTACATGATTTAAGGGGTTAAATTACCCCAAAAATAGGTATAAAATGACACATCATCACTATATAATATTTATACGCGGTTTAAACTTTATAAATATCATTTCATAAATTAATCGAACTATATATCAAGTGTCGTTATAGAAATAATAAAAATAATAGATCGAGCGTAAAAGACAATGATTATTTATCGGACTAATAGAATACTTTACAAGTATAAATATTTAGACATTAACTGACAAACGTAACAAAATCATTGTTTTGACTTATAAACTAAAACTAAAACTAATAGGTGGTGATATAACTTTATAAAATACATTATTGTATTTATTTCAAGTGCATTATTCTTATCCGACCTATAATTAATTAGGTTGCATTCTGGTTATTTGTGACGTCATTCTTTGTTGATTGTTGCTACACTTAATTATTTCATTTGAGATGACTTTATATCTCCGCTTTAACTTGTTTACAATTATTTTACAAATATCGGGGTGAGATACATTGCTTGTTTTCACTTATGGATGCAAAAACTTTACTTTCTTTCAAATGATTACGGATTAGCCTAAGTAGCATGAACTGTTAATTACTGTGTGTAAGCACGAGTGTTATAAATAGATCTATTAGAATTGACATCCCCATTCGGGATTGGTGCCAAACATGTCCAACGGGCGTATACCATGTCGAATTTTGAATGTTACTGCATTCACATGAACACTTACAGTGCCTGAAAAGATTGGCATACAAACAAGTCGTAGCCTCGGTGTCATGAGTTTAGTGTAATCGTAATCACTCCTTCAGATATTAAATACTTGACAATACTCACTTTAAACATTGCGGTCCTACATTTATACTTACATAAACCTATGAACTCACTAACTTTATGTTGACACTTTTAAGCATGTATTTCACAGGTGAATAAGATGCTTGACGTAACTAATGTGCATTGGAGTCAAAGTTTTACAATATTACATTCATGGATTTCTACATACATTCAAATAATCAAATCTCGTTGTACTATTTCCAGTCTTTCATTTTGATGCAAACTTTGAGAAAAATGTTACAACAATTTAGATTTCAAGTAAAACAATGAGATTACTTTTCAAATGACTCATTTAGAGGTCGTTCTCTCATATCTTGTGTTATTGTGTTATGAAGTAACACTCTCGGACATATTTCCGTTGCGACCTATTTTGGGGGTGTTACAGATTGGTATCAGAGCCATGTTATAGAGAACCAGGTTGCATATTTTACCTAGACTATAACCGTTTTCACAAACATTGCATCACATCAAACTTTTTCATGTGCATACATACTACTTGCTTACTTGCTTACATTACTTGCTTACACTACTTGCTTACATGACCTATATATATGCTTACCTTCTCTTGCGTATATTTTACACTTGTTTATATAAGAGTTATCTATATAAATACTAGGACTTTTCTCAATACATTGTGAATGATGCAATGGTCTTTAAAACTTTTTCATGATTTTACATAATACCGTTTACATAACATTGAAACTTGTCACAGTTCGCCGATCCTATTAGTTACCTTACCATTCAACTTTGAGTTTGAACACCCACCTCATACTGTTGAAACACCTTTGTCATCTTGTGACCCGTCTTACCTAGTGAAACCTAAGTTGGGATTTTCTTTCTTAAACTATATTTCCTGTAGGATTTCATATTCATACTTTCTTTTAAATTTTCGTTGTACTATGTGGATGATTTTAAATTATATATCGAACTCATGTGTCATGAAAACTTTGTCGATTTTACTTTAACTCTCTAATTATTTATGCAAGCCATTCCTTAAACTATTATAGCCTTTTAAATATATTACAACAACTTTATAAACTATTTCACTATCACATGATAAGCTATTTTACTAATCATTGATAATTATCTTGCTATCGTCAAACGAATTCTACAATCGCTATATAAACCATTTCTACTATCATCTAGTAAACTACCGTCTTATAAACTATTCTCCTACTTTCATATAAACCATATTGTTAGGATTAAAAAACTTTTTGAAGCTGTTTAAAAGTTACTACTGCTAAGGTTAGAGTTACTGCTGCTAAGCATAACTTAGTGCTATTAGTGATAGTAGTGAAAAATATGCTAAGTAGTTAGTACTGCCAGTTACTACTGCTAGTATATATTACTACTGCTAATGGAAGTTAAGACTGCTTAGAGACTTAGAAGAAATACTATTAAGTAGTTAATACTGCTAGTATAAAAGTTACCATTGTTAGTGTAACTTAGTACTGCTAGTATATGTTAGTACTGCTTGAGTAAAGTTATAACTGTTAGCATAAAGTTAGTACTGCTAGTGTAACTTAGTACTGCTGATGAAGAATGAAGAAAATATTCTAAGTAGTTACTACTGCTTGTACACAGTTAGTGCTGCTGGTATAAAAGTTAATGCTGCTGGTTACAACTGCTGAAAGATTACAACTGCTAGAAGAGTTTCTACTGTCAGAAGGATAAAGACAAGAGAAAGGATAAAGATGAAGATTGTTTATCAAGATTACTTACGGGATAAGTATGAGATATTTTTGTAAAAGATTCGTATAAGTTATTTGTTTAGAAGATCATGATAACTTAGGAAAGTATTGTAAGCCTTGTAGGACTCCTTGGTGTATAAAAGGAGGTCCTAGGGCATAATGTTTATATAATTCAGATATCTAGAAAAGTGTTATTCGTAGCTTCAAGGTTTTGTAAACCCTAACACTATTAAGAGTGTTCGTATTATATTGAGGCTGAAAGTTTGGTAAACTGTTTTGTTATTGATCTTGTTCATTACTGTTTCATTGTAATTCTTCTTAGTATCATTGACTAGATTCCGCATAGTCTTTGATATTCACAATCAAAGTTTCTACTATAGTTGTGTTAGATTTATCTTGCATAACTATACCTTATACAAGCTAAGGGATTAAAGATCTATTCTATTGGGATCAACAAGTGGTATCAGAGCTTGTGAGAAGCTTTGAATAAGAAGAAACTTTACTACACACAAGATCTACTTTTTCAAGAAGCAATGGACTCTCAATCTACTCAAACCATCAAGCTACCCATACTCCAACCTGGTGAGTATGATCTCTGGAAGATGAGGATGGAGCAGTACCTACAGTGCATTGATTATACTCTATGAGAGATCGTAGAAAATGGTAATGCACCTATAGTAACAAAAACTGTTGATGGTAAGGAGACTGTTATCCTTCATACAAGTGTTGAAGAGATGGCACAAAGAGGGCAGAGTTGAAGGCAAGAAGCACTCTATTGATAGCCTTACCTAATGAGCATCAATTAAAATTTAACTCATACAAGGATGCTAAGACACTGATGCAGGCTATTAAAAACAGATTTGGAGGTAATACTGCTACAAAGAAAACTCAGAAAAATCTTCTGAAACAACATTATGAAAACTTTACTGCATCTAGCACAAAAGTGATTGATCAAACCTATGAAAAGCTTCAAAAGCTAATTAGTCAACTAGAGATGCATGGTGAAGTCATCCCTCAAGAAGACATCAATCAGAAGTTCTTGAGAAGTTTGTCACAAGAATAGACTATGCATACTATTGTAAGGAGGAACAAATCAGAGATTGAGACATTGAGTTTAGATGACCTCTTCAACAACCTGAAAGCTTATGAATCAGAGGTCAATGGGACATCTAGCTCAACTACAAGCTCACACAATATAGCTTTTCTGTCCTCAAGCAGCACTAACAGTGCAACTAGAGTAGTTAATACTGCTCAGGGTGTTAATATTGCTAGCACTCAGGGTGCTGCTGATAGCTCAACAACTATTGAAAATTTGAGTGATGCTGTGATTTATTCCTTCTTTTCTAGCCAACCAAGTACTCCACAGCTTGATAATGAAGATCTACAACAAATCAATCCTGATGATCTAGAAGAGATAGACTTAAGGTAGAACATTGCTATACTGACTATAAGGGCAAGAAGATTCCTGAAGAATACTGGAAGGAAACTGGACATAGCCAACAAAGAAAGAATTGGGTTTAACATGTCCAAGGTGGAGTGTTTCAACTGCCATAAGAGAGGACACTTTGCAAGGGAGTGCAGGGCACCTAGGAATCAAGACAGCAGAAACAAGGAGCCTACTAGAAGGACTGTGGCAGTTGAGGAAACTACTTTAAATGCCTTAGTGTCTCAATGTGATGGCTTTGGCTATGATTGGAGTGACCAATCAGAAGAAGGTCTAACCTATTTTGCTCTCATGGCTTATTCTTCAACAAGTTCAACTTCTTCTACAAACTCTAAGGTATCTAATAACTCAAATTGTTGTTCATCTTGTTTAGAATATGTAAAAGATCTAAAAAACAAAATGAACAATTAGTTAAAGACTTAAGAATAGCTAGGATAAGTGATGTCTCTTATAAAACTAGTTTAGAATCTGTAGAAGCTAGACTGGTAGTCTTTAAGAAAAATGAATTTGTGTATGAGGAAGATATAAAACTCTTGAAATGTGAAATCTATTTAAGAGATTTAGATATTACAGAGCTTAAAAGGAAGTTAGAATTGGCTACAAAAGAAAAAGATGAGGTTCAACTTATAGTACAAAAATTTGAAAATTCATTAAAAAACCTAAGTAAACTTCTAGATAGACAGATAATAGATAAGTGTAAAACAAGATTAGGGTATAATGATGTCCCACCTCCCTATTCTAGGAATTTTATGCCACCTAAATCTGATTTAGTTTATCCTAGTTTAGATGATTTTGTGGAAGTGAATGAGTCTGTTAGTGAATCTGTAGTTGAAAAGACTACTGTTGAGACTAATGAATCTAAGACTGTTAGGAAAGAAAATGAAGCCCCAATTATTAAGGATTGGGTATCTGATAGTGATAAATAAAATGTGCCTAAGGTTAATACAGTTGAGATGTTTAATAAACATACTTTTGCTAAGATAAACTTTGTTAAGTCTACTGAGCAAGTAAAATCTTCTAGGAAAACATTAGTTGATAAAAATAGGCAAAACACACCTAGTCCTAGAAAGAACAAGAGAAACTGGAGCCAACAAATGTCTCAAAAATTAGGAAGTAATTTTGAGATGTTCAACAAAGCTTGTCATGTGTGTGGTAGTTTTGATCATTTGAAGAATGATTACAATAACTGGTATAATAATAGAAGATTTGCAAAACCAGTTTCGACCAATGTTCAAAGGGTGAACAAACAGAATTTCTCTAAATTAACTCACCCCAGTCCAAAAAGGAACATGGTTCCAAGAACAGTCTTAACTAGATCTGGCCCAATTTCACTTAATACTGTTCAACCAAGAATAGCAGTGAATAATGCAGGACTCATGAAAAATGTTATTAATAATGCATATTCAACTGCTAGAAGTCCTTTTAACAAAATAATAGCAGTTAATAACAGTAATTTCACTAAAAAGGTTAATACTGTTAAGGGAACAAGGGTTAATACTGCTAGGCCAAAAGCAGTTCTTAGTGCTGTTAAGGGAAACAAGAGAAATGCTGTTAAGGCCTCAGCATGTTGGGTTTGGAGACCAAAGCATAAAGTTTTAGACCATGTCTCCAGAAACAATGGTGCATCAATGTCCTTTAAAAGATTTGACTATATTAATGCACAAGGCAGATCCAAGTCAGTAATGGCTTGGGTCCCCAAAAGAAACTAATTTTCCTACCACTATGTGCAGGGCAATCCACAACAAGATTTAAAGGATAAAGGAGTAATTAACAGTGGATGCTCTAGGCACATGACAGGAAACAGATCCTATCTTACAGATTATGAAGAAATTGATGGAGGATTTGTTGCCTTTGGAGGTAATTCCAAAGGAGGGAAAATTACTAGAAAAGGTAAAATAAGAACTGGTAAATTGGATTTTGAAGATGTGTATTTTGTAAAGGAACTAAAGTTTAACCTCTTCAGTGTCTCACAAATGTGTGACAAGAAGAATAGTGTTCTTTTTACTGATACTGCATGTGTTGTTCTGTCTCCAGACTTTAAGTTAACTGATGAAAATCATGTCTTGCTTAAAGTTCCTAGAAAGGATAACATGTACAATGTTGATTTAAAGAATGTTGTTCCTCAAGGAGGTCTCACTTGTCTCTTTGCAAAAGCCACACCAGATGAATCTAATCTTTGGCATAGGAGGCTTGGACATGTAAATTTCAAAACAATGAATAAACTGGTAAAGGGAAACCTTGTAAGAGGTTTACCTTCAAAACTTTTTGAAATTAATCAAACCTGTGTTGCTTGTCAGAAGGGAAAGCAACACAGAGCTTCTTGTAAGACCAAAACAGTCAGTTCAATCAGCCAACCATTACAAATGTTGCACATGGATTTGTTTGGCCCAACATTTGTAAAGAGTTTAATGAAAAAGATGTACTGCCTAGTTGTCACAGATGATTTTAGTAGGTTTAGTTGGGTTTTCTTTTTAGCCACTAAGGATGAAACTAGTGAAATCCTTAAAACATTCATAACAGGCATAGAAAATCTAATAGACCTTAGGGTGAAAGTGATTAGATGTGACAATGGGACTGAATTCAAGAATAGGGTCATGAATCAGTTCTGTGAAATGAAGGGTATTAAGAGGGAATTTAGTGTTGCTAGGACTCCACAACAAAATGGAGTAGCAGAAAGGAAAAATAGGACACTAATAGAGGCTGCTAGGACTATGCTAGCTGATTCAAAATTGCCAACAACTTTCTGGGCTGAAGTAGTTAATACTGCTTGTTATGTCCAAAATAGGGTGTTAGTTATCAAGCCTCAAAACAAGACCCCTTATGAACTTTTTCTAGGTAGATCTAAAATAGGGTGTTAGTTATCAAGCCTTAAAACAAGACCCCTTATGAACTTTTTCTAGGTCGGAAACCTGCCTTAAGTTTCATGAGACCATTTTGGTGTCCTGTTACAATCCTTAATACCATAGATCACCTAGGTAAGTTTGATGGAAATGCAATTGAAGGGTTCTTTGTAGGATACTCTACCAATAGCAAAGCATTCAGAGTATTCAACATTAGAACTAGGATAGTTGAAGAGAACCTGCATGTTCAGTTTAGTGAGAATACACCTAATATTGCAGGAAGTGGACCTAATTGGCTTTTTGATATAGATGCACTAACAAAGTCTATGAACTATAAGCCAGTTGTTGCAGGGAATCAATCTAATGGTAATGCAGGTACAAAAGCATGTAATGATGCAGGTAAAGCTAGAATGGAGACAGTACCTGGCAAAGATTACATTCTACTACCAATATGGCCTGCTGATTCACTATTCTCTCAAGATTAAAAGAGTTCTCCTGATATTGGATTCAAACCATCAGGGGAGAAGGAAAAGAAGGATGCTGAAGATCCAGGGAATGAAAGTGGAAATCCAACTGAAGGGAAAGATAGTGAGGTTCCAAGTACAGAGGAGCCAAGAATTAATCAAGATAAGGATGATAATATTAACAGCACTAACAATATTAATACTGCTAGTGATGGAAACATCACTATAAATGTTAATGTTGTTAGTTTAACTGTTAATGCTGCTGGCACAGAAGTTAATGTTGTTGATCTAAAAACAAGCATTGAACTTCCAAATGATCCAAATATGCCTGAATTGGAAGATATTGTTTATTCAGATGGTAATGAAGATGTTGGTGCAGAGGCTGACATGAACAATTTAGATGCATTTATGCCTGTCAGTCCTATTCTAACTACAAGAATACACAAAAATCATACAGTTGACCAAATCATTAGAGACTTGAATTCAACACCTCAAACAAGAAGAATGACAAAGAATTTGAAAGAACATGGTTTGTTTAGTTCAGTTTAGCAAAGAACAAACCATAAAGACTTTCAAAATTGCTTGTTTGCTTGCTTTTTATCACAAGAAGAACCCAAGAAGGTAATCCAAGCATTAAAAGATCCAAGTTGGATAGAAGCTATGCAAGAGGAGCTTCTACAATTCAAGTTACAATAGGTTTGGACCTTGGTGGATTTACCTAATGGCAAAAGGGCCATTAGTACTAAATGGGTATACAAGAACAAGAAAGATGAAAGAGGTATTGTGATTAAGAATAAAGCGAGATTGGTTGCACAAGGATACACACAAGAAGAAGGAATAGGCTATGATGAGGTTTTTGATCTAGTTGCCAGAATTGAAGCAATCAGGTTATTCTTAGCCTATGCCTCATTTAAAGACTTTGTGGTGTATCAGATGGATGTCAAGAGTGCTTTTCTTTATGGTAAGATTGAAGAGGAAGTCTATGTTTGTCAACCATTAGGATTTGAAGACTCGGACTTTCCTGACAGAGTATACAAAGTAGAAAAGGCACTTTATGGACTGCATCAAGCTCCTAAAGCCTGGTATGAAACCTTGTCAACTTATTTATTGGACAATGGGTTTCAGAGAAGAAAGATAGACAAGACTTTATTTATCAGAAGGGACAAAGGTGATATTCTGTTAGTTTAAGTGTATGTAAATGATATCATTTTTGGATCTACAAAGAAGTCATTATGCACTGAATTTGAGAAGATGATCCATAAGAAGTTTCAAATGAGCTCTATGGGTGAACTCATATTCTTCCTAGGACTGCAAGTGAAGCAGAAGGAAGATGGGATTTTTATAAGTCAAGACAAGTATGTGACTAAGATTTTGAAGAAATTTGGCTTTAGTGATGTCAAAATAGCAAGCACACCCATGGAAACCCATAAGCCTTTGCTCAAAGATGCAGATGGTGAAGATGTAGATGAACTCTTGTATAGATCCATGATTGGATCATTGATGTATCTAACTTCTTCAAGGCGTGATATTATGTTTGCAGTATGTACTTGTGCAAGATTCCAAGTCAATCCTAAAATTTTACATCTTCATGTTGTAAAAAAGATCTTCAGATACTTAAAAGGTCAACCTAAATTAGGCCTTTAGTATCCCAAGGATTCACCTTTTGATTTGGTGGCATATACTGACAGTGACTATGCGGGAGCAAGCTTAGATAGGAAGTCCACAACAGGAGGTTGTTAATTCCTAGGGTGTAGATTGATTTCATATCAATGCAAGAAGCAGACTGTGGTTGTTAATTCAACAACTGAAGCTGAGTATATAGCTGCTTCCAATTGCTATGGACAGGTGTTTTGGATCCAAAATCAATTGATGGATTATGGATATAACTTTATGCACACTAAGATTCATATTGATAATGAGAGTACTATCTGCATAGTGAAGAACCCTGTTTTTCATTCGAAAACAAAGCACATTGAGATTAGGCACTTCTTTATCAGAGATTCTTATGAGAAGAAGCTTATCCAGATGATCAAGATTCACACAGATCAGAATGTTGCAGATTTGCTCACAAAAGCATTTGATGTTAGCAGATTTCAATATCTGATTGCTAGTATTGGAATGCTTAACCTCTAAAGTATTGATTAAGGGGAGGTTAATTATGTTAATGTGCAATGGATTATACATAAATGATGATTGGAATGGAATGCAAAAGCTGCTAAGGATGAAATTGGAGTAAGTACTTATAACTTAAAAGTTTCTACTATTAAGTATAATTAGTGCTGCTAGTTATACTTAATACTGCTAAGTTAATACTGTTAGTTATACTTAATACTATTAAGTATAATTAATACTGTGAGAATTAAGAGAAATAAGTAAGAATAAAAATAGAAAGAGAGATGTGTGAACATAAAAATAGATAGAGTGAATTGGTGAGAAAAAGAATTGAGAGAAATAGTGAGCTAAAAAATAGAAAGAGAGATGTGTGAAATCAAAAACAGACAGAGAGAATTGTGAGCTAAAAGAATTGAGAGAAATCAAAAACAGACAGAGAGAATTGTGAGCTAAAAGAATTGAGAGAAATAAAAAACAGACAGAGAGAATTGTGAGCTAAAAGAATTAAGAGAAATCAAAAACAGACAGAGAGAATTTGTAAGTTAAAATACTAATTTGATAATGGAAATGCTGATTAGAAATGAATTGGAGTTAATGCTGGTGATTCAAAGTTAATGCTGCTAGGCATAAACTTACTGCTGCTAGAAAGTTAATGCTGCTAGGCATAAACTTACTACTGCTTGGGTCAGTTAATGTTGTTAGGCTTAACTTAGTACTGCTAGTTCAAGTTAATGTTGTTGAGGGTGATTTCATAAATACTTCGATTGAGGGTTTCTTTCAATCACTTAATCGATTTCAATCTTTGTTATACCTTCTAATCATAAACCCTAACTCAATTTCATTGTTAATCATCAAAACCCAACATCAATGGTTACCCTAAATAGTTCACACAACATGGTTGCATTCTTAGATAAACCCACTGAAAGTGATGGATTCGAGCAAATTGTAGATTTTTTGAACGTACATCCTATCAAATATGCGTTAATGGTTAATCCCATAATCTATACTTCATGTATTGAGCAATTCTGGACTACTGCAAAGGTGAAAACTGTTAATGGAGAAGTGCAGATTCAAGCCCTAGTGGATAAGAAGAAGGTGATCATCACTGAGACAAGTATAAGAAGTGATCTTCAATTAGAAGATGCTGAAGGTACTGAATGTCTGCCAAATGCTATAATTTTTTAAAAGCTGACACTCATGGGGTATGAAAATCTTACACAAAAGCTTACATTCTATAAAGCTTTCTTTTCACCCCAATGGAAATTTCTTATCCATATAATTCTGCAATGCCTTAGTGCTAAGACTACTGCTTGGAATGAATTTAGTAGCACTATGGCCTCTGTTGTCATCTGTCTTGCCACAAACCAAAAATTCAACTTTTCTAAGTACATTTTTTATAATATGGTGAAGAACTTGGAGGGTGGGGTTAAATTTCTAATGTATCCAAGGTTTGTGTAAGTGTTCCTGGATAAACAAGTTGAAGGAATGTCCAAACATAAAGAGATTTATGTTACACATTCTCACACTAAGAAGGTCTTTACTAACATGAAAAGGCAGGGGAAAGACTTTTTTAGTAGGGACACACCTTTATTTCCAACCATGATTGTTCAAGCACAAGAACAAGTAGGTGAAGGTTCAGAGATACCAACTGATTACCATCATACACCCACTACTACTCAACTATCAACATCTAAACCCCAGAAGAAACAGTCTAGAAGGAAACAGAGGAAATACACTAAGGATCCTCAACTTAGTGGTCCTACAGAACCTGTAACTGATGATACTTAAAATGTGGCAAGTGTACATACACATTCCAATGATCCACTGCTTAGTGGTGAGGATAGACTGAAACTAAAAGAATTAATGGCACTTTGTACCAGCTTATCACAAAGAGTTCTTAACTTGGAGAAAACAAAGACCTCTCAAGCTGCAGGGATTACTAATTTGAAGGAGAGGGTTAAGAGGTTGGAAAAGAAAGGAGGGTCAAGAACTCATAGGCTCAGAAGATTATACAAGGTTTGTAGATCTGCAAGAGTGGTTTCCTCTGAAGATGAAGGTTTGGGTGATTAGGAGGATGCATCCAAACATGGGAGGAAAATTGATGAAATTGACCAAGATGCAGAGGTTATATTTGTTGATGAGACTCAAGGGAGGTATGGTGATAATTTAATGTTTGATACTGGTGTTCTTGATAATGAATAAGATATGGCAGAGAAAGAGGTTGATATGGCTGAAAAGGATGTTATTACTGCTAATCCAGTTACTACTGTTGGTGAAGTAGTTACTACTGCTAATGTTGTAGTTAGTACTGCTGAAATTACTACTGACAGTACTACAACAACAACTATTGATGAATTGACCCTAGCTTAGACTTTAATAGAGATCAAAGCTGCAAAACCCAAGGCTAAAGGGGTTATAGTTCAAGAACCAAGTGAATTTACAACAACAACATCACCTTCACAACCATCACAACTTCCACAGGCTAAAGAAAAAGGCAAGGCAAAAATGGTTGAGCCTGAAAAACCTTTGAAGAATAAAGATCAAATTATGTTTGATAAGGAGGTTGCTCAAAAACTTCAAGCTCAATTAGATGCTGAATTGGAAGAAGAAGAGAAGCTTGCAAGACAAAGAGAAGAAGATGCAAACATTGCTGAATGGGATAATGTTCAAGCTATGATGGATGCAGATTATGAGCTAGCTGTAAGATTACAGGCAGAAGAGCAAGGAGAATTGACTATTGAAGAAAAGTCAAGATTTTGTGGAGCTCATGAATTAAAGGAAGAAGAATTTTGCAAGACTTAGAGCAAAAGAGCAGAGAAGGAAACCACCAACTAAGGCTCAAAAGAGAATACAATGTCTACTTATCTGAAAAACATGGCTGGATATAAGCACAATCAATTGAAGACCAAAAGCTTTGAGGATATTCAGATGTTATTTGACAAAGAAATGAAAAGAGTAAACACATTTGTAGACATGGATACAGAGTTAGTGAAAGGCAGTGAGACAAGAACAGAAGGAAGTTCTAAAAGAGCTGGAGAACAACTTGAATCTGAAAATTTAAAGAAATAGAAGTTAAATGAGAATGTAGTAGCTGAAGTAGATGATGATCAAGAAGAAGCAGAGATGAAAAAGCATATGGAGATAGTTCCTGATAATGAGGTAGCAATTGATGCTATATCATTAGCCACTAAGCCTCCAATCATTGTTGACTGGAAAACCATTAAAGAAGGAAAGATGGGATACTTTCAAATCATAAGAGCTGATGGAAGTTCAAAGAGGTACTCATCAATGATTCAGATGCTTCAGAATATTGATAGAGAAGACTTGGAAACTCTTTGGAAGTTGGTTAAAGCTAAGCATGGGTTAACAAGGCCAGAGGAGGGCTATGAGAGAGTGTTATGTGGTGATTTGAAAGTGATGTTTGAACCTGATGTAGAAAGTGAAGTGTGGAGGAATCTACAAGGACACAAAGTGACAGTTTGGAAGCTATTTTCTTCAAGTGGGGTACATTTTATAAGATTTTAGAATCAGCATATCTTTATGTTGTTAGAAAAGAGATATCCACTTACACCTGCAATAATCACATAAATGCTCAACAAGAAGCTTCAAGCTGACCATTGGAATGAAATGTGTTATCAGCTTCTTAAGCTCATGACAAAACAGCTCAAGAATCCTGGAAATGTTTGAATACATCCTCCTAGTGAAGATAAAGCTTTTAATCAAGAAACTTAAAGATTCAGAAGATTTGGAGTGTTATCAAACGGGTCATGTTGAAATTTCATAAGAATTCTATACTTAGATTTTTACTCAAAAACTTACTTTGCAACAAAATAATAAAATATTATTATTTTAATAGACTGACTAAAAGACGAAAAATATATATATTTTACCGAATGTATTTACCATAACATATTTCTAAATATCTATTACCTAGGTCTTCTTATACTACTTATCTATTTTACTTAAATAGTATAAGTATATTATACGAAGGTATAAACTAGAGCATGGTATCTTCGAAACTAAACCAACAACCATCACACTACTGATAATGTTAAGGTTAACCATACAACGCACATTTGACCTCTATGCATCAACCTTAAACACACCTTGGAAATGTATGTCTAAAATGAACATTAACTGGATTAGGTCGTGTCCGGACGTCATTGCAATTGCCTGTTTGATCTTGATCTTTACTACTTATTACCTTTTTGCTTAAGGTGAGTTATTGTATCCCTACTTTCATTTCCATTGGGGGAAAATGATACTCAAATATGTTTTGAACTTGTTTTCTTCACTGTGCGAAACTTTTATCTTTTTGGACAATGCTATGTGCCTATGACTGCTATGTGAATGACATAAGATTAGTTGAACTTGTTTGTAAATCATATCTTATTATGCGAGGCTTCTTGTGAACTTGTGAACTTGTGGATCATCTGCCCTATGTATAGCTCCAGTTGGTAGGCTTTAGGAGCGAGTAAACTAATAGCTAGAACTTTAAGAAGTGTTGGTATCATTTTGGTTGTGTATCTATAGATCTATGATAGCATGGTGTTGCTATGTTAGAATCTAATCCATTGCATATATTCACTGTTAAATTACACAATTGTCCACATCTTGAAACTATGGCACAACAACTAGGTTGTTATCAAACCTACGAGCTCACCAACTTTATGTTGACCTTTTCGAGTATCATTTTCAGGTGTTGTTAATGATCAATAAAGTCAAGTTGCAAGCTTTAGCAGACCTTAAGAGAATCCTATATGGATCATATTTTTAGAGATCTTGCATTGAAACTTTATTTGAACTTAAGCATTTTGGGGATTGTTATCTTGAGTCTAGTATCGTCCCCTGCGTGGGAAATTTGGTTGTAAGCTTTGAGACTATGTGATGTGTTCTTTGACGTATCTTCACTCAAGTTCTTACTTGTGGTCGGAAAATGTCGACACTTTTATGAATGCATTTTAGTTTTTCTCTATCTTGTATCTTGTGTTGTGATGATCAATTCTCCGTCGCATCCCGTGTTTTCGCCTTAGTCGAGGTTTGTCAGATTGGTATTCAGAGCCAAAGTTATAGAGAACTAGGTGGTTTGGCCTAGACTATAACCTAAGAACCTTCATATAGTTGCATTATAGGATCTATGTGCGCGGTGTTCCGCTTATACTTGCTTCCATGGTTTTATCGTTTATCGTATTAGAAATCTCAATCATTGAAATGTGTGAGCTCAATACTCAGTACAACTGGGAAAGGATGCGGATGTAATACGATGGCCAACGTAGTTATAAATGTATCACGACTCACGCGTATTTGGTAATATCGTTTACACAAATTAGTATTGACACCTTAGGACCGTATATATATATATATATATATGCGTATTATAGTATATTAAGACCACCCATAAGCTAACCTTCCCTCCTACCTAACGTTACCTATGTTCTCCCTTGTGTAGATAATGCCGCCAAGGATGACAACACGAAGTGCAGGCCGATCAATTGCTGCACCATAAGGTGGACGGACTGGTAGAGGAAGTGGAAGAAGTAGAGGTCGAACTCGTGATCAGGTAGTGGTGGGATTGATGAACAAGGTGGTCAAGGTAATGAGGTGAATGATGGTGTTGACGGAGTCCCCGACTTCTCCACTATCATTGCACAACAAATGCAAAACTTGCTCCCTAATATCGTTGCTTATTAGGCAACCATGGTAACAATCAGGGGAACAATAGGAATCAAAATGGAAATGCCATCAATGACAACATCTAGGGTGATGTTAGGAATGTCATTGTGAACAACGGAAGAAGGGGTTGTTCATACAAGGAGTTTTTTGGCTTGTAACCTAAAAGAGTATGACAGGAATGGAGGTGATATAGTCTATACTCGTTGGATTAAGAAGATAGAGTCAGTTCAGGATATGAGTGGATGTGGAGATAACCAAAAGGTAAAGTACACTGCTGGTTTATTTGTCGGTAAGGCTCTAACGTGGTGGAACTCTCAGATTCAAACACGAAGCCGAGAGACTGTTGTTGGCATGGCATGGGAAGACTTTAATACTTTAATTAGGGAGGAATTTTGCTTGATCAATGAGATTCAAAAACTAGAAACTAAGTTTTAGAATCACGCCATGGTCGGGCTGGCCATGTTGCGTATACTGATAGGTTCCATGAGTTGGCTAGGTTAGTTCCTCATCTAGTTACCCCTAAAAACAAAAAGATTGAGAGGTACATCTATGGCCTTACTCCACAGATCCGAGGGATGGTGGCAGCAACAGAGCCAACGACAATTCAAAAGGCTATGCAAAAAGCTAGTACACTAACAGATGAAGCTATTAGAAATGGATCACTAAAGAAGAACCATGAGAAGAGAAGGAATAGTAGAGATGTGAATGTGAAGAATGATAACGAGAGGACTAGAACTAGGAATGCTTTTGCTATAACCGCTAACCCGGTGAGGAGAGAGTACACTGGTGCAGCTCCTAAGTGTGCAAACTGTAACCTATACCACTCACCTAAGTCGCCTTGTCATGCTTGTTTTAACTGCAACCGCCTTGGGCATCTTGCTAAGGATTGTAGAGTGGTACCTAGGATGGTGACCCCACTGAATGCTAGAAACCCAACTGCTGCCCATGGAGCATGTTTTGAATGTGGTGGTACTGATCATTTCCAGGCAATATGTCCTAGGCTGAACCAAGCACATAGACTAGGAGGAAACCATCCAAACCAAACTGTGGCTAATAATGGGGGGCAAGGTCGTGGGAACAACGGCAACCAGGCACGTAGAAGGGAATTTATGCTGGGAGCAGAGGAGGCTCGCCAGGACCCAAACATCATGACGGGTACGTTCACTTTAAACAATCACTATGCTACAACTCTATTTGATTCTGGTGTCAATTATAGCTTTGTTTCCACTACTTTCATACCTCTTCAGACATAAAGCCTAGTAACTTAGGTTTCAATTATAAGATTGAAATAGCTAGTGGTCAACTAGTAAAGATAAACAAAGTTATTCGAGGTTGCAAACTAGAGATAGAAGTTCATGTCTTTGACATCGACTTGATACCATTATAACATAGGAGTTTTGACATGATCATATGCATGGATTGGTTATCCAAACACAAGGCTGAGATCGTTTTCCATGAGAAAGTAGTTAGAGTTCACTACAAAAGGGCAAAGTGCTTAGAGCCATAGGAGAAAAACCAGAAGAGAAGGTGAGGCATCTCATGAGTGCAAAAGCCAAAGAGCAGAAACAGGAAGAGATTGTTGTAGTTAGAAACTTTCCCAAAGTATTTTTAGATGACCTATCAGGATTACCACCTACTCGAGAAATCAAATTTTGTATCGAGTTAATCCTTGGAGCAATACCGGTCGTAAAATCTCCCTATCGATTGGCACCTTCTGAAATGGAGGAGTTGTCGGGTCAACTCAGAGAACTCCAGGACAAGGGTTTCATTCGACCAAGCTCATCGCCTTGGGGAGCACTGGTATTATTTGTCAAGAATAAATATGGTTCTTTTAGGATGTGCATTGATTATATGGAGTTGAACAAGCTTACCATCAAGAACCGATATCCCCTTCTAATAATAGATGACCTATTCGATCAACTGTAAGGATCACAGTGACCAGTTAAGAGTGCACAAGGATGACATTCCAAAGACTACATTTAGAACTCGTTATAGACATTTTGAGTTTACAGTAATGCCCTTTGGTCTGACGAACGCACCAGCGGTATTTATAAACTTGATGAACCGAGTGTGTAGACCTTATCTAGACAACTTTATGATAGTTTTCATAGATGATATCTTGATCTACTCTAAGACTAAGGAAGAGCATGAATTGCACCTAGGATTAGTCTTGGAACTACTCAAGAAAGAGAAAATGTATGCGAAGTTTTCCAAGTGTGAAATTTTGTTACAAGAAGTATAGTTTCTTAGACATATGATTAATGGTGAAGGTGTTCACGTAGACCCTAGCAAGATTGAGGCAGTTAAGAATTGAGAAGCCCTAAGAACTTCGTCCGAAGTTCATTCATTTTTAGGCTTAGCAGGGTATTACCGTCGATTCATTGAGAATTTCTCTAAGATTGCTAAGTCACTTACCATCTTGACTCAGAAGTGTAAGACATTTGATTGGGGTGAGGAGCAAGAATTTGCATTTCAAACTTTGAAGGATAAGTTATGTAACGCGCATGTTCTAGCTCTCCTTAATGGACTGAAAAACCTTGTAGTGTACTGTGATGCATCGGGCCAAGGATTAGGTTGCGTATTGATGCAAAGAGGTAAGGTGATAGCATATGCATCTAGGCAGTTGAAAATCTATGAGAAGAATTACACCACCCATGATTTCGAATTGGGTGCGATTGTATTTGCTCTCAAGATCTGGAGACACTACTTGTACGGGATGAAGAGTGTCATATATACCAATCACAAGAATCTCTATCATATCTTCAATCAGAAGGAACTAAACATGTGTCAACGTCGTTGGATAGAGTTGTTCAGTGACTATGACTGCGAAATTCATTACCATTCTAGTAAGGAGAATGTAGTAAATGATGCAATAAGTAGGAAGGAGAGGGTGAAACCTAAGAGAATTCGAGCTATGAACATGACCCTTCAATCAAGTATCAAGGGTAAGATACTAGCGGCTCAGAAGGAGGCATCTGATGAGCTGGCAGAAATACAATGAGAGTTAGATAAACTAATAAAATGTAGGAGTGATGGAGCAGTGTATTATCTAGATCGAATATAGGTTCCTTTAAAGGGTGGTATGAGGACCATGATAATGGATAAGGCCTATAAGTCGAAGTACTTCGTACATCCAGGAGCAGACAAGATGTACTATGATCTAAGAGATATGTATTGGTGGCCGGGAATGAAGAAGGATATAGCTGTTTATGTTAATAGATGTTTTACTTGTTTGAAGGTAAAGGCTGAACATCAGAGGCCATCTGGCTTACTGCAGCAACCTAAAATCCCTGAGTGGAAGTGGGAGAGAATAGCAATAGACTTTGTTACGAAGCTACCAAGGACTAGTAGTGGGCATGACGTAATATGGGTCATTGTGGACTGGTTGACTAAGTCGGCTTATTTTCTACCTATGCGTGAGGACTATAAGATGGATAGGTTAGCTAGGCTCTATCTCAATGAGATCATTGCTAGGCACGGTGTGCCGATCTCGATCATATCCGATCATGATAGTCGTTTCACATCAAGGTTTTGGCAATCAATCCAAGAGGCACTAGGAACCCGGTTAGACATGAGTACGGCTTACCACCCTCAGACCGACGGTCAGAGTGAGTGTACTATCCAGACCTTGGAAGACATGATCAAAGAATGCATCCTTGACTTCGGGGTAAGTTGGGGTGTTCATCTTTCATTGGTGGAGTTCTTGTATAACAATAGTTATCATTCTAGTGTGAGGTGTGTATCGTTTGAAGCCTTGTATGGTAGAAAGTATCGCTTACCAATCTTATGGGCAAAAGTTAGAGAAGGGCAACTGATAGGGCCTAAGCTAGTGCAAGAAACTACTGAGAAAATCTCGCAGATCAAAGATAGGCTTAAAGCTACACGTGATTGTCAGAAAAGCTATGCAGATAAAAGGAGAAAATCCTTAGAGTTTAGTGTGGGTGAGTATGTATTGCTCAAAGTGTCACCTTGTAAAGGTGTGGTACGCTTTAGAAAGAAAGGGAAGTTAGCACCTAAGTTCGTTGGACCCTTTGAGATCACTGAGAGGATCGGTCCAGTAGCCTATAGACTAAGACTACTTAAAGAGCTGAATGGTGTTCATGACACGTTTCACGTGTCAAATCTTAAGAAGTGTTTGGCTGACCCAATACTACAGATACCTTTGGATGAGATCTAAGTTGATGCCAAGTTGAACTTTCTAGAAGATCTTGTGGAAATATTATAGCGAGAATTTAAGAAACTTAAGCGGAGTAAAATTGCCATCTTCAAGGTTCAGTGGAATTCGAAACGAGGACCTGAGTTCATGTGGGAGCGTGAAGATCAAATGAAACTCAAGTACCCGCATCTTTTTAGCTCTAGCACTAGTTGAATTTTGGGACAAAATTCTTTTTAAGGGGGGTAGAATGTAACCCTTGCTCTTTTTTGGAATCTATATGTTTCAATTTAGTCCTTTGACTATTTGACTTTTTTGTTTTTATCTAAGTAGTTATCGTGTTGACGATGGTGAATCTATGTTGATCTTGGTTAGTAAATCTTTATACTGCTTATGTTAATCCTATTTAGAGGATTTTATCTATGTTGATCATGATTTGGGAGGTTTGCCCCATGAATAGCTTGTAATGTCTAATAACGAGTCCCGACAAGTCCGTTAATGTTCAAATCGAATCTAAGGAAGTTTAAGTATAAAAGGTGTCGTGTGAATATTCTAAATCCATGTAAAAGTATTTTTGATTTCATTAAAAATACTAGGAAACTTTGGGTAACATTTTAAAATCATGATCAATGAGTTTTAAAGGAAACCGGCACAAAACGAAGCAACCCGAGACCCCTTGGATACCATATCCAGTCAAACCTTGTGGGAGACAAGGAGGCTAATTTTTAGCACTATGGTCCCTTGTTGGTACATGGTTTGGCACTATTTGATTTTGTTTTCATCTTATTTCTCACATACACATCTTGCATGTTTTGAAAACACACACACTTGTTTCTTCCTTGTAGTTTGCTCATCCGAAATAAACACACACACACAAATATTTTAAAACTTTTACAACTTTAATCAAGAGCATGAAGATTTAGGTATCGGGTTGATTCTATTAGTCGAGGTATCATTTAAACAACGATTGGGTTGTCGGCATCGTGTTTAGCTCACTTTAAAAACCCTCTTTGTAAGTCGACTCTTTCTCAAAAATTCTTGTACTTTTGGTTGTATAATGATGCATAGATGATAGTTGTACGGTGCGTTTTCTAAAAATCTTGAACCAAAATTTCAAAATAAATAAAAGGGAGCTTGTATGGTTCGAACTAGATAACAAAGGGAACAAGGGTTTATCATTATTATGTTGTGGTTGTGATGGTTGAAAAACATTTTTATGCTAAGTAGCTTATTTATTGTCTAGTTTATAAATAAGCATATTCAGCTTATTTTGTACATATTGAGCTTCGGTTGGAATATAGGTTATAAAGAAAATGGTTTTGGTTATTTACCCATGGTATCTTATTTTTGTGAGCTTATTTGATAGCCTATTTTTATATCTAAAGGAACTACGTAGCTTATTAGCTTATTAGAAAGCTAAGTATACTTGTTTTGAGCTTATGAGGCTCATGGCCCAATAAGGCCCAATAAGTCGTGGCTTATTGTGGACCCTATAGTGGTACGGCTTATTTTCGTGGCTTTTGGGTAAAGCTTATTATGATATTTAAGGCCTAACGTAGCTTAATGACTTGAAAATAAGCTACGAATAGCTTATTTTGGAGTTAATGGGCCACGGCCTAATAGGCTAAGCCAAACCATGGCTTGGTCTTGGCTCGTGAGTCTTGCCTTATGTTGTGGCTTACTTCTCGAACTTATATCTATTTATAGATTTAATATTGGACCTAAATCGGATCTTGAAACTTAATAATAACGTTTTGGACCGCTATTGGGCCTTAAGGCCCAATAAGCGAAAACAAGTCGTTTTACATGTTTAAAATGGACTTTTGGAAAGTAAAACATACTTACTTATATACTAAATGGTCGTTTGAGGAAATTCATTTTGATAAACTTTGCGAAATATGGATTTTGGCATTTTGTCAAAAATTGGTAAATTTAAGGAAAGGCGTTTGAAATTGAGGTTTGAAACCTTGGGGAAACGTTGTATAAACGAACGGGTCATGTCGAAATTTCGTAAAAATTCTATACTTAGATTTTTACTCAAAAACTTACTTTGCGACAAAATAATAAAATATTATTATTTTAATAGACCGACTAAAAGACGAAAAATATATATATTATAATTATAAAATATAAAGACTCTCCAAATCATTTGGTATAAATAAACATTTTATTTCTTGTAATCTATACCAATAATCAAGGAAACTAAGGTTACCGAATGTATTTACCAAACATATTTCTAAATATCTATTACCTAGGTCTTCTTATACTACTTATCTATTTTACTTAAATAGTATAAGTATATTATACTAAGGTATAAACTAGAGCATGCTATCTTCGAAACTAAACCGACTATCATCACACCACTAATAATTTTAAGGGTGATCGTACAACGCACATTTGACCTCTATGCATCAACCTTAAACACACCTTGGAAACGTATGTCTAAAATGAACATTAACTGGATTAGGTCGTGTTCGGACGTCGTTGCGATTGCTTGTTTGATCTTGATCTCTGCTACTTATCACCTTTTTGCTTAAGGTGAGTTCTCGTAGCCCCACTTTTTAACTCTTTTTCGTTGGGGGAAAATGATACTCAAATTTGTTTTGAACTTGTTTTCTTCACTGTGCAAAACTTTTATCTTTTTTGACAATGTTATGTGCTTATGACTGCTATGTGAATGACATGAGATTAGTTGAACTTGTTTGTGAATCATATCTTGTTATGCAAGGCTTCTTGTAAACTTGTGGATCATCCGCCCTATGTATAGCTCCAGTTGGTAGGCTTTAGGTGCGAGTAAACTAAGAGCTAGAACTTTGAGAAGTGTTGGTATCATTTTGATTGTGTATCTATGGATCTATGATAACATGGTGTTGCTATGTTGGAATCTAATCTATTGCATGTATTCACTGTCAAATTGCACAACTATACACATCTTGAAACTATGGCACAACAACTGGGTTGTTATCAAACCTACGAGCTCATCAACTTTATGTTGACCTTTTCGAGTATCATTTTCAGGTGTTGTTAATGATCAATGAAGTCAAGTTGCAAGCTAGCAGACCTTAAGAGCATCATGTATAGATCATATTTTGAGAGATCTTGCATTGAAACTTTAATTGAACTTAAGCATTTTGGGGATTGTTATCTTGAGTCTATTATTATCCCCTGCGTGGGAAATTTGGTTGTAAGCTTTGAGACTATGTGATGTGTTCTTTGACGTATCTTCACTCAAGTTCTTACTTGTGGTCGGAAAATGTCACGACACTTTTATGAATGCATTTTAGTTTTTCTCTATCTTGTATCTTGTGTTGTGATGATTAATTCTCCGTTGCATCCCGTGTTTCTGCCTTATTCAGGGTGTGACAGTCACAAATCTTGGATACCCAAGCTGAAACAGTTAAGGAGGAAAAATCTTAAGTAGTACATACAAGGAATTGAAACCCGTCCTAATGAGACTCTCTATATTAAGATGACAAAATTGGTTACCATGTTATTAGAGGATTAAGATAAGTATTCCGCAACAAGAACCCGCACCTCTTCACCAACACCACTCCGGAAGATGACACAAACTAAATTTCGGGACGAAATTATATTAACGCGGGGAGACTATGACAACCCATATTTTCGGGTCATTTCACGTTAATAAACTCAAATTTATTTACTTTAAACTTTTACGTGTTTACTTTTAATTTCAACCGTTAAGTTAAATCGCGTAAATTAAAATCAACAATCAACGTAAACTGGCACCAGACAAATAAAAGTTTAAGTCAATTAAGTGTTATATTATTTTTACGAAGATAATTTATAACTTTTTATATTTTATTTTTATACTTTACGTAAAACGTTTACGTTTCGCAATATTTAGCATTTATGCATGCATGAAAACACTATCACCTTTCTATACTTAAATAAATACCCACAATTATATACAATACTCAAATTTTTATAAAAACCTTCTAGAAATCCAACCCTAACCGTCCACTTTAAATTAATACATACAAAACCTACTAACTTTGCTTTTGCTTATTATATATTAAGCTTTAACCAAAGAATAAGCAATAAGCTAGAATCCATTGTGTTTTAACATCACTTTGGTCTCTCATGCCTTTTCTTGCCCCAAAACACAAGCATGCAAGCATGCCAAGACTTGTCAAGTCCTAAAATGTCCCATAGGTCATTAAAATAATGTAATAAGCCATGCTTTAGTTGGACTATATAAACTAGAGTTTACTTCTCATTCTACACAAAATCTCTTTTCTCTCTTTCTTTATAACCGGCCAAGAAACCAACACCATAAAATATGGAGTTTTGATTTTCTAGCAAGTGTTTTCAAGGTGTTTCTAAGGGTATAAACTAGTAACAAACATTTGGGTTTTTTCTCATACTTTCATTTTAATTACATACATATGAACATCTTATATATCAAATTATATCACCACTCAGTTTTATATTTTAACATGTTTACAAGAAAATCAAAATTTATATATAAACAAATAAATACTTACACATAGGTGAAAAAAAATTACAAACAAGTTTAAGCACCAAAAAGTATTTATTTTGGTATATTACATGGACCAGTTAAATTATTAAACTAGTTGTTAAATTATTTGTTCATAAACTAGTTTATAAAGTTTTATAACTTATGTGTTGTTCTTGACATTTATTTATATATTTTGGAGATGAGATGAATGAGACTAGGATTAGTGGATGTTTGTCATATAAAAGAGGTTGTTGTTTTTAAATTAGAAGATGTAGTTAGATAAAATGGTATAAGTTTTTCAAGTATTAAAGTTTATTAAACAAATATAGGGACAATCGGGTTTATATAGCAAGACACGGACTTCGAGGCAAGATCTAACATTTAAAATTTGAAAATAAGTCTTAATACGATTTCGTGCATATAAAGAACTCGAAAAACGGACTTAAAACGAAGAAGTTATGAATTTTTAAAGTTTCCGACAACTAGTATTATTTTGACAGTTTTTCTGAAAATAACATTCTGATCAGTTTTCGTTTCGTGTTTTTCAGGGCTTTCGGGTCTGAATCCGCTCAAGTATAAAACTAGAAAGTTGCTCGGAATGATGTTTTGGTAAAATCACGCGAGTTTCGAGGCCTAAAAGTGTATTAAAAGTGAGATAATCTTCTTAGAAACTATATAACTTTTATATAAAATTTCTTGCACACTTTTTATATAAATACAAAGCTGTCGGGATTTTAAATTGGTGTTTACAAGTGTTTTTGGGTCCGTTTGGACTATAAAAACCTTATGAAATAATATAGTATCATCTATATAATATTTATACGCGTTTTAAACTTTATAAATATCATTTTATAAATTAATCGAACTATATATAAAGTGTCCTTATAGAAATAATAAAAATAATAGATCGAGCGTAAAAGACAATGATTATTATCGGACTAATAAAATACTTTACAAGTATAAATATTTAGACATTAACCGATAAACGTAACGAAAACATTGTTTTAACTTATAAACTAAAACTAAAACTAAAACTAATAGGTGGTGATATAACTTTATAAAATACATTATTGTATTTATTTCAAGTGCATTATTCTTATCCGACCTATAATTAATTAGGTTGCATTCCGGTTATTTGTGACGTCATTCTTTATTGATTGTTGTTACACTCGATACTTTCATTTGAGGTGAGTTTATAGCCCCGCTTTAACTTGTTTATAATTATTTTACAAATCTCGAGGTGAGATACATTGCTTGTTTTCACTTATGGACGCAAAAACTTTACTTTCATTCAAATGATTACGGATTAGCCTAAGTAGCATGAACTATTAATTACTATGTGTAAGCGTGAGTGTTATAAATAGATCTACTGGGATTGACATCCCCGTCCAGGATTGGTGCTAAACATAGCCAACGGGCGTATACCATGTCAAATTTTGAATGTTACTGCATTCACATGAACACTTATAGTGCCTGAAAAGATTGTCATACATACAAGTCGTAGCCTTGGTGTCATGAGCTTAGTGTAATCATAGTCACTCCTTCGGATATTGTATACCAAGCAATACACACTTTAAACATTGTGGTCCTACATTTATACTTACATAAACCTATGAACTCACCAACTTTATGTTGACACTTTTAAGCATGTATTTTCAGGTGAATAAGATGCTTGACATAACTGATGTGCATTAGAGTCAAAGTTTTACAAGATTACATTCATGGATTTCTACATACATTCAAATTATCAAATCTCGTTGTACTATTTCTAGTCTTTCATTTTGTTGCAAACTTTAGGACAAATGTTACAATAATTCAGATTTCAAGTAAAACAACGAGATTACTTTTCAAACGACTCATTTAGAGGTCATTCTCTCATATCTTGTGCTATTGTATTATAAAATAACACTCCTGGACATATTTCCATTGCGACCCATTTTGGGGATGTTACACGGTTTAAAATACATCAAGACAATTAACCCTTTCGACCTATTTTAATTGTAATGATATACCAAGAGATAAATAATGATCCAAGCAAAGATAACATCGAATTCATAAACATATATATTCACAATTCATAGCTAAATCATCCAAATATTATTCATGTTTCACATATTCAAGATATAAGAACAAAGTACCAAACCAATAACCAATTGCTCCCACAAACAATCAACATCTGAACATATTGGAATAACTCACGGGGCTGTCACGAACCCGCTGGAAATCAAGAACACATCGCCAAATGGTATGTTTGGTAACAGGTTTAATATAGTAAAAGAATTAGAGATTTGGTGTAAATCTTCTAATCCTCATGGTATGATGTATTTAGGTTCAGGAAATATAGTGTTTGGGTCTAAAAATGGTGGTGTTTCAGTGGTGGTTCGTGGTTGAGATTGGTGGTAGCATGGCGAGATAAAGGGGTGTTTGGATCATAGAATCCAAGGATCCTCACCACTCCTTCCTCCTCTCTAAGTTGTTGTATGAATTGTATGTGAGAGATATGAAGTTCTCTGGTACAAATGAGAGTATTTATAGGCTTCAAAATACTTATGGGCCAATTTAGGGGTATATGTGGTCGTTCTTAAGGCTAAATTCACGTATTTAATGCATCAGACTGAAAGTGCGGCGCACATTTTATTTTGTGCGCCGTACTTGGTTTTTGTGAAAAGTGCGCCGTGCATTTTGTGAAGTGTGGCGTACGTTGGGCATTTACAACTCTTGACCAATTTTCAAAGTTGTAGATAATTGTTTCCCAGTCGCGTGGCCGCCTGAATCGTGTCAAACGAAGTTCGTATGACCGAGTTATGGCCAAAACAGTGGACAGGTATCGGGAGATCTTTAACTTGACTTATTTCTTCGTCTAAGCTTCAATTCATCGTGTTTTCTTTCTTTTTCTTCCACGACACGTATCATTAACCTACATTAGCAAATATACTCGATTAAGTACCGAAAGTTCTTATTATTAACCAATAAATATATATAAAAGTATAGATAACGCATATAGAAATATGTATAATTTGAGCGTTATCAGTCGTCAAAAAATTTGCTTGCGCCAAATGGGAGGTTTTATGTTTTTTTTCTCTTTTAATTGATTTTTTGTTGAGTTTATGTTTTAATTAGGTATGGTGGGTCTTAGAATTAGTGTTTTGACTTCAATGATTAAGGAAAGTGTATTTTGATGTGTGAGTGATATAAAAAGTGAAAAAAATAAACAATGAGATGCCATAACGTGACAGTTTGGCTTGAGCCACTGCATTCGATGCTATAAGGCATAAGTTCAGCAAGCCAAAAACAAAATATACAAACCACTACAAAAAAAGTCTATTTTTTCACACATTTTTTACACACTTTTAAATAGTGTGGAAAATATTTTGAGTTTATTTACATTAAGACTTGTAAATTGCCTTGGTGAGTGATGATGAGTGTATGCCAAACCTCCTTGGCGGTTTTACACATGAAGACTCGTTCGTACTCCTTATGTGGTAAGGCATTGTAAAGAGTCGTCTTGGATTCATTATTCTTGCCAAGTTGCTTCTTTTGCTCATCCTTGAGAAGTTCGTACGACGTTTCCTTCATTAACTTTGTTTCTTCGTCTTCAATTTCAAAGTAAAAATTACCGTTTTAGATGACTTGCCATAAGTCAATATCTTTAGACTTTACGTAAGTCTCAAAGCGAGATTTCCAAAAGCAAAAGTCATTTGGTTCTAGCAAAGGTGGTCTTTGCATAGAACACCCCTCGACGTAGTTCTCTTAAGCCATGGATCTTAACACAACTTTTTCAAAAATAAGATTTAGGATTTTAAATTTTTGAAAAATAAGTTTTCAACTTAAAATGACTTCTCATGAAGGTTTTAATGCTTGAAAACTTGAGTAAGCTGCTCTGATATCAACTGTAGAACCGTAGAGGTGGGTGAATACGATTTTCTTGACTTCTTTGAAGCTTATAAAACTTTAAGTCTCGAAAGAGCCGAGTGGTCTATTAATCTACTTTGCAAAGTGAACAATAAGTAAATAGAGAGAAGAATAAAGAAGAAGATACACCACGATATATACTGGTTCGGGAAGGGGGGTTTAGTCCTTCTGTATGTCCAGTTGCAAATCCACGACACCGACACTATTCCTAGTATAATCCTTCTGATGGATTATAAAACGTATTACAATTTAACTTCACCAACTTTTAACAAAGCTCGACGCTCACACAGAAGAGTTACTACCTACGGTATTTCGCCCTCGAAATCCACCCCTAAGAACCCGTGATTCGACTTAGCCTATAACTCTATAAACCTTCCCCTTGGAAGCTTATCAAACCCCAACCAGATCCCCAATGATCTAGGCTTGATCTCACGAATACAAGACTTCCCTTACAACTTGATAATGAAAGATAGTTTGATTTAAGAATCAAATCCCTAACCTATTCTAGAGACGCAATTCTAATAGAAAGGGTATGAGAAAGAAGACCCTCGACAAAACACACAAGTATGGATTAGGTACTTATGTGGCTCTCTTGCGGATATGTGTGTTCTTCAATAGATGATAGAAGAGAAGATTAAGAACACTTGATATTTAGACTTAGAGGATTAAAGAGGAGAAAAGAGAGGAAAGAATGTTTGTAAGAGGTGGGGAATACAAAGGCCAAGAGGGGGTATTTATAGGCCAAGAGTCTCAAATTATGAAAAATAATTCGAGTCTGGCGCGCTGCCCATGCGTCAGCGCGTGGCCAGCGCGCCAGATTCCCGAAGTTGTTTTTCTTCTGGACTTTGGCGTCTTAAATACCCGTTCTTGTTTGTTAGCCGTGATATTTAGTAAAGTGATGGTCATTAAACAATCCCGAGCCTTGTATAGGAAAACGTAGCTTTCGGGAGTTTAGTTAAGCTAGTTGGGCCTAGTTGTCGGGCTCAAGCCCATTTGTTCTATGAACCGGCCCAACACAAAGCCTACAAGAATAGTCCATCCTTGTAGCTATTTAAAGCCCTCTCCAAGTGTGGAGAGGGTGTTGCTTCTCATTTTTCTTTTGTGAAACAAGTAACCATTTTTCTTTGTTTTTTACTTTCTCTCTCTAAAATCTATTTTTCTTATTTTTGTGTTTGAGGTGATGAAATGATATCCTAACAAGTGGTATCAAGAGCCAAGGTTGGGTTATGTGATTTGTTTGTGGTAACTTTTTAGATTTTATTGTTTCGGCTTATTTTTTTGTTGTTTTTCTATTCGAATTTTTTTTCCATTATATCGTTCATTATAATTTTTTTTGTACAAGAACCTTGTGGTTTAGTGCTTGTGGTTTAGTGCTTGTAATTCGTTGAGGTTGTTTGTGCAAATCGCAAGGTCGGAAAGAAGCAAAGAATCGAGCATCATTCTAGCGAAGATCGAACGAGTGGTGTGTTTGGTTCGAACTAGGTCATACTCAGGTTGCGTGACGTGTTGTTTATTATATTTTGCTATATCAACTTTCCCGTTAAGATTGTGATAGGCCGTCAGCTTTCATTTTGGATATTTTTTACATTCTACCTATCAGGTGAGATTTCCTAACCTGCCTTTACTTATTTTACTTGTTTTATTAAACGGAAAGGGGATACATGCTTGTTACAATACTCTATTACATAATCGTTATTCTTATACAATGTGATTGCTTTTCAAGGTCTTAGTGTAGTCATAGCCTCTCTTTGAATCTCTTTAATGTTTTCATTAAAAAACGTTGAGGGGTTTACATGCTATAATTTACGGATATACAAGTGTTTTTTCATGTTTTATGCTAATCTGATATCCATTACGGACATAATGTATAAGTTACTTTATGCTTAAAGTCCCTCATTATCATGGACAGTTATCACGTTGGGGTTCCGCGAATATTCGTGGATAGATCTATCGGGATTGACAACCTGTATGTGTTATAGCCGGATAGGTTACCAAACACACTATATTTGAATTTCATAGGTATATGACAATTACCTACACCGAGGGCTATTATATATATATATATATCACATCATTTTGGGTATATATATACACTAGTCAGTTTGTGTGCCATGAGCTTAGACTAGACTATATTATACCAGACAAGACCAAACAAGACAATAACACAGTAATACACAGTTACTATGATAATTGCATTCGTTGCAATTATTACAAATAACGGGTATATAATAACGTGACCCAAGATCATAACAATAACATTTTCATAATAATTGTGTTTGTACAATTATTACACTATAACTTGTATTCAAACTGTTTATCAAACCTATGAATTTCACTCAACCTTTGTGTTGACTTTTTAGCATGTTTATCTCAGGTTATTGAGCAATATACGGCACGGAGTGGCATGGACATGAAGATGGCTAAAACTTGTTATCATTCATATTGTATGTAACTAGATTTTGGGACCTGCCTTTGTAAAACTCTGATTTGAAATGAATGATAACGTATCTTTTGAACAAACGTCTCTTTTGGGTCGTTTTCTATGATTATGATTGTTGTTTCCATGAAGTAATACCCCAGATTAGCTTCCGCTGCTATATTGTAAAAATGGGGGTGTTACAGATTGGTATCAGCGCCATGGTTATAGAGAACAAGGTCAAAACCTTAACTATAACCACATTTCTTTTTCAGCCATCAAAGTCCTCCGTGCCACTACATTCCGGAACAACTCTTCATGCATACTTTGCAAAAGAGGGAATAAGACACGAAATGTCAACTGCTTTGAACACCTGAACAAAACGGGGCGTTGTCGATCAGACGAAGACCGGTACTCTTGTTGAGGCTAGCTCTAACAATGCCTAACCCGCTAAAGTCCTTTGTTCTTCCTGGCTGAAGTAATTGCCACAACATGTTTTACTCAAAACCGTTCAACTGATTGTATTACCTCGACATGAGAAAAACACCTTACCAATAATCACAATGCCGAAACCGTCGATTTAAGAGTTCATTCACATCTTTGGATCTCTCTTTGCTACATCGTCAAAAGATGGTGAAAATCTTGAAAAATGAAGGAAAAAAGGGATCTATGTATTTTTGTTGGGTATTCTATACTCAGTCAAAGGCTTACAGGTTATTAAACAAGAGAACAAGATAAAGGTTGACTCAATTCAAGTTAACTTTGACGAATTGCCTCAAATGGCTTAGATCAACGTCAATATTCTGACCCCAGTCCACAATGTTCAACAACGGTACTTGAACAAGACAGTTTAAGTCCCGGTCCACAAAGTCAATAAAATGTTCCTCAAGTTGCTGAGACAGTAACAACGTCAAATGAGCTGGAATTGCTATAGAGCCCGATGTTCAGTGAATTACTCAATGGAAATTCTCCTGTTGTGTCAAAGTCTTCCGTTGTACATGCTGCTGATAATCCTGATAAACGTCAACAACATAACACAACTCTCCCACTTCTACAACAACCATGTTGCAGATCCACCCATCATTGAACATTCATTCAACACATCTAACCCAACTCAAGTACCATCTTCACTGCACCTGAGAACATTAATCAAGCAGAAACCAATACAGAAAATGCACAATTTGACGACGATGAATTTATCAACATCTTCAGTACACCGGTACAAGAACGAGGGGAGACATCGTCTCGTCATGTTGATTCGTCAAACATGCATACTTTCTATCAACACCATCCTTCCACACAACGTTGGACAAAAGATCATCCATTAGAACAAGTCATTCGAAATCCTTCTCAATCAGTTAGAACAAGACGACAGCTAGAAACAAATGGCGAGATGTGTATGTTCTTCGCATTCACCGTGAGTCCGAACTGAAACCAAAGAACATCAAAGAAGCCATGGCTGATTCTGCATGGATTGAATCAATGCAGGAAGAACTTCATCAGTTTGATCGATTAGATGTATGGGAATTAGTCGACAGACCACTTTGCAAAAATGTCATTAACTTAAAGTGGCTCTGGAAAAACAAACGTGATGAGGAAAATACTGTCATTCGCAACAAATCTCGTCTTGTGGCTAAGGGATATGCTCAAAAGGAATGAATTGATTTTCGAAGAGTCATTGCACCAGTTGCTCGGTATTGGAAGCTGTAACGATTGTACATTGCGTATGCTGCACATAAATCATTTACATTGTACAAATGGACGTTACAACATAACATTCTTACGGACATCTAAGGAAGAAGTGTACGTAAACCAACCAGAATGGTATTTGTTTAACCCATAACATCCTACAAAGTTTACCGTCACAAGCAAAAGAATTATATGGTCTCAAACAAGCACCAAGAGCTGTGGTATGATGAACTCCCCCAACTCTCTGGTATCCGAAGGATTCTCAAAAGGATCTATTTATCCAACTCTGTTCTTAACTAAACCATGGGAAGACATATTGCTAGTTCAAATTTAACCGTTGAAGACATAATTTTTGGTTCTACGAACACCGAAAACTTTCAAAACTTTTGGAAAAACTAATCTCAGCAAGTTTGTATATGTCCTATGATGGGGGAGCTAAAATTCCTTTTTAGGAATTCTGATCCACCAATCCCCTCGTGGTATCTTTATAAACCAACTAAGTATGCTCAAGAGATAACTTAAAAAGTATGGTATGACCATCGATTTGATAACATTTGGTACTCCAATGGCTACAAAAAACACCTTAAGCTCGACTTGAGTGTACTCTGTCGACCAAGTAAACAAAATAATCGAAGTATGGTCAGATCACTCATGTACTTAACAAGCAAGAATACCAATATTGTACATGAAACATGTTATTTTGGGCCTCGTTTATCAAAGCGAAACCGACTGAGAAACATCTCACTGCTGTAAAATGGATCTTTCGTGTACCTTAAAGACTCCATTAACATGGGTCCTGTATCCAAAGGAACACAGCGGTTTCGAACAACAACAGCTTTTTCCAGATTCAGAACACGCGGCTGTCTCGATTCACGTAAATTACATCTGGTGGCAATACAATTTCTATGTGGTGATACTTAGTCAGCTGGTCATTCCAAAAAGCAGGACTGCACCTCAATGTCTTCAGCAGAATGCCGAGTATGTGTCTTTCTCTGCGTGTGTGTGCACAAGTTTCTATGGTTGAGAAACTCAGCTCACAGATAAGGCTTCACTTTGAAAAATACCTATGTATTATGACTTCAAAGGCAGCCATAGCATCTCGTGCAATCCAGTCCAACATTCTCACGTACCAAGCTCATCGATGTCAATATATCACATTCCTTAAAGGAACATGTTGAAAAGGGTATTGTTGAATTATTCTTTGTCGGAACTGAATACCAGTTAGCTGACTTGTTTACTAAAGCTTTATCGGAAGATAGGTTTAAGTATCTTGTCAGACGAATCGGTATGAGAAAAAATGTTTGACTCCAGATGAACTGGAGGTTTTGGTAATTGAATCTACTTGATCCATCAAACATCAATTTGTATATATTTTTATTCTCTCTTTAAGTTTTGATTTATAAAAATTTTTTGAAAAAGAAAATAGAAAAATATAAAACCTAGAAAAACAAAATATAAAATCAGAAAAATTTCAAAAATACAAAAAAGAATCTTCTCGACATGTCTCTTGGAATCGATAACATTTACGTACCTAGAAAGTTAGAATAACATCGACACGGCTGTAAATAAAGTTCGAACAGGATATCAATCGCTTTCAAAACATGTCATTTCTAAATTTTTCTCATGATCATGTACATTCAGTTGTATAACTCGGTCCCCTCGAATGTAACAGGGAAGTGTACGCTTCAGTGCGCTTTACTTCAAAATAGAAGAGTAAGTCTTCTATCAAGTATTTAAAAATCGTTGAACATAATTTGTTTCTAAAAGAACTTTCATGTAAAAATTGTCTACAATTAATTTGTGGTAATTTTTTCCATAAAAAGTGTATTTGTTCTAAAATTGTGTGTTCCACACTCCCTTCGTCGAATAATTTTCAAAAAATTGTAGTACGTAGAATGTCATTTTATGTGAATCAATTTCTGAGGGGGAGCTTTTTAAAACAAAGCCATTTTAATGTGTCGGATACGTCTCATAAATGCCAATTTTATGTATCCAAACATATTCTGTGAAATTAAAATGTGGAAACTTATAAATGTCAATTATTACAATAACATGTGTTCACTAAGGCATCTCTACTCCGTCTCAACATTTTGTTGTGTCATATCAATTTATTCATGTCCAATGTCAAGTTTAATAAATAATTGGTATCCATATATAACGTGTAGAAGGGGAGCTATCAGAATCTGAATTCATGCATTAGACGTGGTATGATTTTTCCCCCATGGAATTTATCATGTCAAATTTTAATCAAAAGGTATTTCAAAGTACTAAGTGTTTTACTATTTAAAATCAGAGGGAAAAAATGGTGATTAAATATGTTTATAAACGAATGTGATCTTTAAGACCTCCTAAGTGCAAACTCTTTCCTTCATGTGCTAAACAATTTTGAATCTCGGAGCACATGTGGGTAGGTGGAGTATTAAGCAAATAACAATTCAGAAATGGTTTAATGGTTTCGATCTCATTACCCAACAACCTATTTAATTTCACGACGATTCTGTAAGTCATAAGGTTGTTAGGTTTTAGGAATAAGTCTAACGATCCAACAGACCGGAGGTATATACCCCAAGGACACTCCATAGTTAGAAAAGCATCCTTAGGTATGATGGAGAAGAATGAGTAAAAGGGAAAAATGGCCGACTAAGATTGAGCTAACACTGAACAATCACAACAATGTTAGTATTAGAAGTCATGGTAAGCATGAAGGGGATTTGGAAAATGAAAAAGAAATCTATGGATAAATGTTAAAAGAAAGAAGCCGACTCCACAACACTTAGGCAGAAACCGGTCAATACAAAAATCTATCAAATCACAAAGATGATTGTTGATATTGAAGACGACATCATGGACCCAAGGTGATGCGAATGCAAAACCCTTCTCATCCATTCGGGTTTCTCTCAAAAGAAACCTGTTCATTTGTCAACGTGAGATACACACGATATCTAATTGACAGCTCACATCCGAGATTGTTAATATTAAATAGGTGCAGTCGTGCCTCCAGCCATCTGATTACTAAAAACAAAAGTGCACAAATCGGTCCTATAGCATAAGAGTTCAAAGTATAAATCTCCTTAGGACACAATGTCAAAATACACTTGTTGAACACCATAAGTTTCACATACTGTACAAAGAGTCTACGTATTATCCTTGAGATCTTGCAGGAACATCTGAGTGATACTTAAGTAGCACAGTGAATATAGAAATCCTGCTTGAGCCAACATATCATACAAGCCTTATGGTAGGTGCGTTGCAAGATTCTATATGAATCAAGCTTGTGATCACTGGATATCAATTGTTGGTCCAGTAATGAATTGACGACTAATCATAAAGATAGTAACTTTCTGATTCCTCTCTACCGTGTTGTCTGTTTTGAGATGTTTCGGTAATGAGAACTAGCAAGCATGGTAAATCTAATACATCTGTGTTAGAAGATCCTACGCATTGAACTGGAGAAAAAAAAAACCCTGTCAAGTGGAGATTCTTTTGAATCACCTGATCACAAGTATAGTATAATAACTATAAAAATGGGAAACCAAAGTGTTAATGCAACCGAACTGAAAGATGAATGACAAAGCCAAACATCTTTAATGCTAACTGTTTTATTTCAGGATAAGAGACGACGGTGTTGCAGCCTCATTCCAGCGAAGTCGGATTCATAAACCACATGCTCATACTCAAGCTTTCAAAGTCAATCATTCAACGTCAAGATAGTTGATTCTAATCTTCCCCACCATCAAAGAGCCTCAAAGTCAAATAAAGAATCATCAATTGGGGAGATTGTTAGACTTATAATCACATATGTCAAACAAGAATGTAACAAGTATGAGCATGTTGGTCAAGAGCACAAGTTGATCAAGGAAGTCAAATCAAGATGATTCAAGTCAAGGAGATGATGCAAGATAACGATCTCAAGAATTCAAAGTCAAAAGATAAAGGCTCAAAATCAAGATCACAAAGCATGGATGAACAAAGCCATTACAAACAAGACAAGACCATAACAAGGCAAAGCATAAACGTCAAACGTCATATCTTCAATGTCATCGGTGGTACAGAGGAGTTTGAAGAAAGAGACCTCAACATTGGGGGAGATTGTTAGCCTTAATTATATTAAGTCAAACAAGAATGTTATCAGTCTTAGAAAGTCAAACTAGGTCTTGTATTGTAATAGGCTAGTCAGGTTCAACGGGCTTGGATTGTAATCTAATATTGTCCGTGTTTCGGGCTCAAAGCCCAAGTTAAACCAAGCTCGGCCCGTTTAGAAAGCCCAAGTGCCAAGATAGCAAGGCATGGGTATAAATATCCCTTCACCACACTTGGTGAAGGGTGTTGGTTACATTTTCATTCACTTGTAATCCACCAACTCTCTAATCTAATCTTCCTTTCTTGTTTTCTCTCTCTACTTTCTCTCTCTAAGTTTTCTTCTTATTTTCTAGCATATTGGTAAAGATTATTGTTGTGTAATGGATTAAATTCATAGGATAACAAAGTATGCTAGTACTAGTAGTGATAAAGCCACCAAACGCATTCGACTCTTGAATCAATCAACACGAAAAACCCTTATGGGTTATTGGTTTCGGTCGAACAAACACAAACCGAAACCATTGGGGTTTGGTTCGACCGATCGAGCAATAAGGAGAGAAGGAGAGAATTTTAGGGATTAGTTTTTCAAGTTATCACAATCTGTTAGCCGTGTTTTTATTAAAGTGATGGTTATTAAATATTCCCGAGCCTTGTATAAGAAAAACTTAGTTTACGGGAATTTATCTAAGCTAATTAGGCGTAGGTGTCGGGCTTAAGTCCATTAGTAATAGGTCCGGCCCAAAGTCAAGCCCAACAACCCAAGAAGGGTTGTATAAATCCCTCTCCAAGTGTGGAGAGGGTATTGCTTCTCATTTCTCTTCTTAAAAAGTAATCATTTTTCTCTTTTGCTTCTCACTCTAGTTCTTTCTCTCTCTAAAATCTTTTTCTTATTTTATGTTTTAGTGATGAAATGATAGCATGTAACATGTGGTATCAAGAGCCAAGGTTGGATTTAGTGTTTTTGTTGTGGTAATTTTTTAGCTTATTCGTTGGCTTATTTGAGATTTAAAGGATTCGGCTTATTTATTTTTTCTACGTCTTCTTTTTCAACTTAATTTTTTTATACTTAAAACTGTTTTTGCTTAAAAGATTCGGATACCATTGGCTTAACACTTGGGTAAAAATGTTCACTCTACTTACATTCTGATTCAAAACGTTTCTTGCTTATCGTTTTTGTTTAGTCATATAGTTAATTTGAAAACGGCTTCTAAAACCTTATTTTTGAGCTTATCGTGTCACGTCAAGGTTTCACTAGTGGCTATTTTGAAAGCTTATTTCGAGCTTATTGTGGTTAAAGTGTTCGTGGCTTATTATTGGGTTTAGCTTATTTTCTGGTTTGGCTTACTTATTGTGGTAACTAGCATGATTTTAGGGCTTATTCATAAGTTTTTTTCAAGTTTTTGGGTTGCTTATCATTGGTGTGGTACTCAACGCTTGCAAGAAGAAAGACGTGCGCCAACTGTTTGAGATTTTGTCACTACCGATCTAGTCACAAGCCAAAGAGCCAATCTAGTTCAAGACAAGGGAGCCGATCTAGTCAGTTGCCACTGATGCCGATCTAGTCATTGTGCTACAAGGACCCGATCTAGTTGCCGTTTCTAAGACCCGATCTAGTTCCACTACAAGAACTGATCTAGTCCTTTTTCAAACGGAACTGATCTAGTTATTTTTAAGGGGAAACAGATCTTGTCACATCTCTTACAACCCGATCTAATCAATTATTTGAAGAACCGATCTAGTACTCAGTTTTGAAGACCCGAACTAGATGATTTCAAAAAACAAATCGATCTAATGAATTCATTAAGCAACCGATCTACTCATAATCATTAGGGAACCGATCTACCAATCAAACAAGAACAAATTCTATACGTTTTAAGCATTTTTCGGTTTTTTGGTTTCGAGTGTCGATTAACTACGAGACTTATAACGCTACCATTATGATCTGTGATCCTTTTTCGATCAACGTGGTATATTTACTTTCATTGACGATAACCAGATAACTCTGAGAGACAAGTTTTATACTCGTTACAGTTTTACAAAATTCAAAATGAAGAAGACGTACACTTTGGTGGGAAAATTTTGTCAATTAATTAAAACTTAATTCAAAAAGTGCGCATGCAGTCCCTACAATTCAAAGATAATTTCACCACTAGTCCTTGTTTCAATAAAAACCTTTCTAGTTGAAACTCATGTTGCACCGTTTGTCCTTATTTGAGTTTTAATTAACCAGTACTCATTTTAAGTTCAACGTTTGTGCACCGGTCATCGTTTTAAGCTCATTTTTCGCCAACAAAAGCTCAAATTCTTCAATTTCAACCACAATTAATCATTGTTTCACGGTTTTTCTTGATTTAGTTAAATCTTGTAAAAGTCGATTCTTTTTACGGTTTAAGTCATAGATTTGTAAAATCCCGTGAACGTCAATTGGTTTCAATCCACAACAACAATCACTTTACCCACTAAAGATCATTGTGTATCATTTCACATCACTTTTGCATTGTCGACTCAACATGACATCAATGCTTTTAAAGCACAACGACTAGCAAACACACATGATCCTTTGCACTTAAGATTGCAATTAGAAACTCTTACACCGGTTACCTAGTTCAATCACATCATTGCCAACCTAACAACAAAAAAATTTTTCCACAACCCAACTTCAAACTTTGTCCAACAAACCTGTCATTCAACACGAACAACTTGCACACAACCAATGCAGAATCTCGAAGACAGTTCAGATCACACAACTGCAATATACAAGGCACTTGCTTTAATAGCTAAAGCATTCAAAATCAACACCATTCCAACAAACAACAACCAAAGAAGTTCATTAATTCCCCGCAATAATCAAATTGCACAACCAGATATGAACACGAGCTAAGAAATCAAAATGAAAATGTTTGATGACAATGTTAGAAATCAGATGAGACAAAATACTATGCAGAATGATAGGAATAAAGTTGGGCAAAATGTTGTTTCAGAATCCGGGCATTCAGATTGTTGAAAATATGAATGGGCTTAGTGTTGTTTTGGAAATTGCAAATCAGTATGGGAATGGAAATGTTGTTACAGCACCGGCTGAGGGTAATGGTAATGGTATCAATGGTAATCCGATAAGGTGTTACAACTGTCGAGGAGAGGGTCATTATGCCAGCAACTGCACAATAAAGCCAAGGAAACGGGATGCTGCTTATCTACAGCAACAGCTGCAGATTGCTAAGAGGAATGAAGAGCGGATCCAAAACTCAAGAGGAATTTGAGTTCATGGCTGCTGCAGATGCTTATAAAGAAACTAAGAGAGTAAAAGTGAACTGCACTTCAGAGAATACATTGCAGCAAGCATCCACATCTGGAACTCAGTTTGACAATGCTCCCGTCTATGACTCAGATGGATCAACTGAGGTACCTAAAGATGAAAATTGTTATAATCATGATATATACAATATGCTTACTCATGAAGTGCAGTCTACTGATTCAAAATGAGCTTAGAATCACACGAAATAAAAACTTGAAAATTGCATTATTAAAAAGGAAAAAGAATAGCTGTTCTTTGGAATAATTAGTACAACAAAATGTGAAGAATGAAAATATGACAAGATTTCGTATGATAAAGCTTATAATGACATGCAACAAAAGATCGAACGGTTGCAAGCTCAGTTGGGAGATCTCAAGGGTAAGAGTAGTGATACTCAATGTGCATCAAATACCCTTGACCCTTTGTCTTAGAAACCAAAAGATGAGAACGTGTCATTAGAATCTCAGGTTTTGGGTTATGCCAAGATAAATGTCTCATCTTAGACCACATAAAAGAAACTGTTTGACTCTATCAAAGTGAAACAAGCTCAGACCATTCAATAATTGACTCTTTGCAAAATAATATATGACACCATCTATGAAAATGCTAAGCTAAGAGCCCAGTTATTTGATAAGGTTTCTAAAACAAAAGGCACCACAAAAGGTACGAGAACGAATACTTGGTTTACAAAACAATCAATCTTGGGGAAACCACCTCCTTCTTCTCATAAACCAAAACTTTATTTTGTCACTCCTTTTCCAAAATCCTCGGTTTCTTTCCAAAGTTGATAAGATGAATTGCTTGTCCAAACCAGTCACTTCAAACTCGGCACCCTCCACACGAGAATCGAAAGTTGTGCAAACTGTTAATGTGATTGCCCCTAGAATCTTTAGGATTAATCCTTCTAAGACCTCTAGGGTAGATAATGTTGTTCCTAACAAACCGTTAAAACAAGCGTTAGGATAAAACCAATCACTGTTTCTTAACCAAATGTTATTCATAAGCAACAAGCGAATTTTGACTCAAATGGTTTTCTTCTACCAGAGTAAACAACACTGCTAAGACTAGAAGACCACATCCTAGGAGCAATTCTAATACTGATAGGGTTCCATCTAAGTCTAAGAGTAGTTGCCTCTCGAATAACGTCGAGAAAATAGAAGAAAACCATAGGAATTCCCAAATTCCTAAGAATCAAAAGTACATGTCATCTGAATGTAATAACATTACGCTTGCCATTCGAAATGCTAAATCAGAAGTTGTTTGTGCTATGTGTAAGCAATGTTTTGTTACTGGCAATCATGATGTCTGTATGCTTAATTATGTGAATGACATGAATTCCCGTGCTGATAACCAAAGTGCCAATGTCTCAAAACTTGAAAATCAAAAGAAACATAAGGCAAATGTCAGGAAATCAAAGGAGTTAGGGTCCCAAGGAAGTCTTGCTTCATCTAGGCCTAGCAAACCTAGAAATTGTCTTAGGTGGGTTCCAACTGGAAGAATTTTTGCCATGTGTGGAAAATTAACTGCATCCAGTAACACCGAGAATAAATCTGATAAATCTGTGTGTGACAATGCAAGTACTTCTAATCCCTCGAAACCTTCAAGCAAAGGGTTTTCGAATTCCACTTCTCTTCTTGGCAGGTTATCAAGACTAAGGAAACAGCATACTTCGATCTATCCGATTGTTGTTCTCTAATTTTCAAGTCAATGGTTTATTATTAAATGTCAGATAATAACCCGTTCTTCAAAGAAAAGGAAAATGTACGCTTCAGTGCATTTATCCTTAACAACGAAAAGAGAAATCTTTTCGGTCTTGAGCTAGTATCAAACATTCAAAGTTTGTTAGCTCAAGTCAATGGTTTATTATTAAATGTCAGATAATAACCCGTTCTTCAAAGAAAAGGAAAATGTACGCTTCAGTGCATTTATCCTTAACAACGAAAAGAGAAATCTTTTCGGTCTTGAGCTATTCAACAAAACATTCGAAAGTTTTGTAGCTCAAGTCAATGGTTTGTTATTAAATGTCAGATAACAACCCGGTCATTAAATAAAGGAAAGTGTGCAATCATGTACATTTATCCTCAAAACGAGAAGATAACAACTTCTCGGACATGAGCTGACATAAAAAGTCAATTCAAAAGACATTCAAAGTCTTTCGAGCTCAAGTAACATTGGTTTTTCAAAACACGTTGAACATATTCTTTCAAGAATTTCTCAAAAGGTTCTTCAAAATCTTTCAAAATTGTGTGTTCGATACTCCCTGCTCGTGTATCTTTCAAAAGTCGAATCATTTTTTGTAAGTGAATCAATTTTTTAAGGGGAGCTTTTAAAACCAAGTTTTAATTCATTTAGGCACATACTCACATGTCTATTTTGTGTGTCTAAAACATTTCAAAAATGTTTAAACAAATGAAAAATGTTAAAATATTAATAATATAGAAACACTTATTTTTTTAAAACCTATACAAGTAGCTCAAACTTAATTTCACATGAAATTTACAAAGTCATAATCTTATTCTCTCAATTGGTGTCATATGTGTGAAATTGATAGGGACCCAAAGAAAACGTTCCATTAATTCATGCTTTGTAGGTGTCAACATTTTTCTCCCCATGCAACATTTTCATGTCTCAAATTTTAATCACCTGGTATTTCAAAAACTAAGTGAATTAGTATTTAAAATAAGGGGAGAAATGTAATTAAAATGCGATCTTGAAAATAACAAGTGATCTAAATGAATCACAATGCTTTATACTCTTTGGAAAAGGTTTTATGGTTACGATCTCATACCCAACAACATCTTAATTCAGGACGATTCTGAAGTCATAAGGTGTTTAGGTTAGGTATTAGTCCTATGATCCAACCAAAACCTGAGGGATCTACCCAAGGACAATCCATAGATAGAAATAGCAGTCCTTAGGTATGATTGGAGATGAATGAGAACGGAAATAATGCCGACTAAGATTGAGCTAACACTGGAACAATCACAACAAGGTGTTAGTAATGACATCTTGGTAAGCATTGAAGGGGTTGAAGAATTAAAAAAAATGTAGGATAAAGGGGGAAAATAAAGCAGCCCCCACAAACATTTAGGCAGAAACTGGGTCAATACATAATCTATCAGTTTTCACAAAGATGAATTCTGATATTAAAGAATGACATCATGGACCCAGTGATGCAATGCACAACCTTTCCCAGCCATTTAAGTTTCTCTTAACAAATACTTGTCTCATTTGTCACGGAGATACATACGACTTCTATTGACTTTCTCACTCATAGTTAGTTGATATTGAATAGGTGGCAGTCAGCTCCAGCCTCCGAGTACTAAAACCAAAACGCACCAATCGAGTCTAGAGCCAAGAGATCAATAAATAAATCTCACTAGGGCACATTCAATGACAAACACTTGTTGAACACCAATAAGTTTACAAGCTGTTAACAAGAGTCCTATGCATTATCCTTGTGATTTTTCTAGAACATTCAGAGTGATGCTCTTTAGTCTTTACAGTGATGAATGGAAATCCTTCTTGAGCCAACATCAAACAAGCTCTCGGTAGGTGACTTGCGAGATTCTATATGAATCGAACTTGTGATAACTTGATATCAATAATGGTCCAGTAAATGAATTAACGACTGAATCGGTAAGATAGTAACTAACCGATTCACTCATATTATGTTATCTGCTTTGAGACATTCCAATATTGAGAACAAGCTAGCATGGTGAATCTAATACATCTGTGTTAGAGGATCTTACGCTTAAAGCTGGAAATCCTGTCAAGGATATTCTTCTAAATTGAATCTACCTGATCACAGGTTGGTCCTCACGGAACCATTAAACGGTCCTCACGGAACCGGAGGTTAATGCAACCGAATCTCGACGAATGACAAAGCCATATTCGTCCATATCTGTTGTTTATCACTAACATTCAAATGCAGGTACAAACGACGGTGTTGCAGCCTCATTCCAGCAGAGTCGGATTCATTACCACATGCTCATGCTCAAACTACAAAGACATACTATAAGCATCAAGATTCAAGAATCAAGAAAGCTCAAGAATTAAAGACAAAGACTTTCGCAAACTCTGATATTAAAGATAACTCCTCAGAAACCAAGCTTCGGGGGAGATTATTAGAGAGCTTTCAAGAAGATGCAAAGTATGAGCATGTTGGTCAAGACACAAGATCGCAAGGTGGCAAAGACGATCAAGACAAACAAGGAAAAGATTTAAAGATCTCGAAATCAAAGACGAAGTCGAAAGACAATGACAAAGGCTCAAGATCAAAGATCACACAGCATGAAGGAACAAGCCTACAACATAATAAAGACCAAAGATTCAAGAACTCAACGACAAAGCAATCTCAACAAGTCCAAGGAAGCAAGATTCAAGATCTCACCTCAGGAATTCGAAGACCACACATTAGGGGAGATTGTTAGCCTCAAATATGTCTATGAACATGGAAGCTCAGAATCTGCAGGATACCTCCTTAAGGAAACCTCGCTTCGGGGGAGATTGTTAGCCTCAAAATATTGAGTCGAACAAGGAAGCTCGGCTACAAATCATGGAAGCACGGTCTTTATTTAATATATGTTGTAATAGGCTAGTTACGGGTATCGGGCTCGTTATTTAATCTAATATTGTATGCGTTACGGGCTTAAGCCCAAGTTATCTCGAGCCCGGCCCAAGAAACAAACCTACTCGGCCCATAAGGCTTAATGAAAGCCGGCTCATATGAAGTATAAATACCCCTCTCCAAGGATGGAGAGGGTGTTGGTTCTCATTTGTTACACACACTCTTTAAGTAAAATCAACCATCTTTTTATTTTCTCTAATTTCTCTCTCTAAACTCCTCTCTACTATTCTTCTTTTCTTCTTATCTTATTTTCTTTTGGTTACCATGGTGAAGTGAAAGTGGTTACGGGTTCCTACAATTACCCAAACATACGCCTTAAATTTAACCAAACATAGGCCTTAAAGATTACAAACAGATGCATATAAAAACACATAAAACACCAATTTACCAAAAAACATTTATTAATAAACATTTGCATACGCTTGAAATTAATTAAATAGATGCCTTAAATCATTTCAAATAGATGCCCTAATGTTAACAAACAGATGCCCTAATATTAACAAACATATGCAATAATTCTAACAAACAGATTCTTTGAATCTAATAGTCTTCATATTTAATAATTTTCATGATAATCATGATGCCGGTAAAATATTTTCATATCTAATAGTCTTCATATTTAATTTTTTCTACAAAAAGGATACGCTACTAACCACCATCGATGTTGCGCGTACAAAAAGCCATTTTTCTTCTTCTACCTTTCTAAATACGCATACAAAAGTTAGTCGAATGGATAGTATTTAAAGACAGTAACAGTAATTGATAACTAGATATCTTCGTTCAAACCTGTTTGTCTTTTGTGAATCCTCCAGGATACGCCACTTAGCATTGTCTAATAAAACACAAACACGTTAAGATAGAACAAAAGAATACACGCTTGCACTTTAGTCAGCATATTCAGATCAGAAGTTCTGAAAAGCAATCCCAAGTGCTCATTTATCAAAACAAAATAATGCAATATGACAAATACCAATAACAAAGAAGATTAAATGCCTTGAATCTAATGATCTTCAAATTTAATAGTTTTCATGATATCCTGATGCCTTAATATATTGTTAGCCAGATGCCCAAAAAATAGTTATGAATTGATGCCCTAACACGTTTTTAATAGTATCCTAAACCATCATTTCAAAGAGATTCCCTGATATTAACAAACAAAGCCCTAAATTGTTTAAACAATAAATGGTGTGGGGGAGGGAGTGGGGCGGGGTGGGGGGGGGGTGTGGAGGGGGGGGGGGGGGGGTAGCCTTGAATCTAATGATTTGCATTGTCCAGCCATAATTATATAAGAACACTCAAAACAAAACTTTATTGCAATCCATATTAGGTCTATCACGATCACCCATATGAAACCAAACACCATCAACTACTTGAGGTCAATTCATTTATTTCTAGTCATTTGCATAAGCTGAACCAAACAGATGCCCTAATAGATGCTCTAAATCATTTAAAACAGATGCCCTAAACATTTGCCATGCATACACTTAAAATTAACTAAATATATAGCCCTGAATCATTTCAAACAGATGCCTAATATTAAGAAACATATGCCTTAATTTTTTAACAAACAAATTCCTTGAATCTAATGATCTTCATATCTAATAGTTTTCATGATATCCAGATGCCTTAATATATTTTTAAACACATGCTCAAAAAAATAGTTATGAACTGATGCCCTAACACGTTTTTAATAGTATCTTAAACCATCATTTCAAACAGATGCCCTAATACTAACAAACAGATGCCCTAATACTAACAAACAGATGCCCTAATTTTTAACAAACAAATGCCTTGAATCAATTTTTTTAACCAAACAATGAATTCATATGCCCTAATAGCTTAACCAAATGCCTTGAATCTAATTTAAAACAAATGCCCTAATAACAAACAAATGCCTTGATTCTAATTTTTTTAACCAAACAGATGCTCTAAATCATTTAAAATGGATGCCCTAATATCTGAACCAAACACTAGCAACTACTTGAGGACAATTCATTTATTTCTAGTCATTTGCATAAACAGCTGAACAAAACAGATGCCTTAATAGATGCCCTAGATCATTTAAAACAGATGCCCTAAATATTTGCCATACATACGCTTAAAATTAACTAAATATATGCCATGAATCATCTCAAGCAGATGCCCTAACAATAACAAACAGATGCCCTAAATCAAAACCTCATTCACACATTTTATCAAACACCTAGTGTGCAACTTTAATAAATTCCTTTTTTTCATGCAATTTTTTATCAAACACCTAGTGGCACTTCCTCAGACGCGTAATCTGTTTTGAAAACACATTCCCAAACACTCCCTAAGCTAATTTGTTATAACTAATTACCACAACAAAGTAGCTTATAATAATAAATTTAAAAAGGTGAAATTAAATGAGTAAATAATAGAAAGCAATAATATAATTGAACGGATCTTATGAACAGAAGAAAGATCAATGACTCTGTCGTTGGAAACGATGTCATTTAAGATAGAGGTAACAAGCTTCCACTCTTGTAAAAAGTATCTCTGATTAGAAACCAAAATTTCGAGAATCATAATCTTCGTCTCTTCTTGATCTAATTCGTTGTTATAGAAACTTTTGTTCTATCTTCGATTGATGCCATTTATATCTAGCTGTTTATTGTGATCAGGAGACGAACTCGAGCTCTCAACCGGACTGGTGACTGGAAAAGATGATTCAATGACGGTTGTTTATGGTGGTGCTGGTGGTGGTAAGCTGGTGGTTGCGTCTGTTGGGGGGGGTGGAGGGGGTGGGGGGGTGGGGTTTGGGGGGGAGGTGGGTGGGGCGGGGGGGGAGGGGGGTGGGGGGGGGGGGGGGGGGGGGGGGGGGGGAGAGGGACCGCAGTTGAAAATGTTTAAAGGGGGGAAGAGATAGGGGGGGTGAGCGCTACCCTACAAGGTGGGGAAGTGGTGGGCGCAAAAAAGATATAAGCACAAGCAATGGGGAGCTACGTTGAGGTAAATGGGGATTTTTGAGGTGATGCTAAATGAAGTGTAAGTATTAAAATGGAAAAAGAGATGTATATATGTTATCAGGTAAGGGAATGAAAAAATGATGATTTAACTGGCGGTGGTTAAATTATTATGAATGTTCAGTGGGAGGGAGGGAGGCGTGGGGTGAGGTTTTTTTAACGAATTATTTTAAGACTGAATGTCAAATGAAAAGAAAAGTGTTCAGGTTCCTAAGTTGCATACAGAATACGAGAAACTTGATATCAATTATTTTGATCCTATCATACAAAGAACTAGGTTCATTTTTACATACATAGTTATGCAAAATCTTTGTTCCGCAAAGCAAAATGCAAAAACCAAAAACATGTTTAATAGGACACACATAAAATGAACCTAGCTTTCACTAATTTTATTGGTGTCTTATTAGTAATTGGTGTCATTTCACTAATACTAACGGTAGATATCTTTCTAACAATTGTAATCTTGACAGATCCTGACTTCCCTCCGAACATAAAGAAACCTGATCATATTCAGCTATACTAGGATTTAACGCAATATCACTGTTGTATGATTGCTCCTGGTTACTGTGAGAATTCATTTGTATTCAATGGTCCTAACTATAAGGTCAAGAAATGAAAAAGTAAGAGTACTTCCCACTTAGAGGGTGGTTTGGCAATGCATTCTAGAGATCAAATATGCGAATGAGCTTTCATATTGTTTATATTCTAATTCCTAAATTATGGAAAAACATGATTGTAATGGTAGGTTTTGTTTACCAAAAAGGATTTTGTGTACATAGCAGATGATATACAAACGGATGCACTAAAATATACAAATGGATGCACTAAACAAGTACCTCAAGAAAACTGGTTTTGGCTAACATTCGGTTTATCTTTTTCATCAGACGGTTTCTTATTAGAACCCCTTGAGCTCATCCATGATGGAAAATTCCAACGATGCACTATTAGTACATATGGATGCCCATTTATGACCAATGATTCACTGAAAATTTAAACGGATACACGAAACATAACATACACACTGATGCCTTAATTTGGTTATCGATGCACTAAACATACAAATAGATTCCTTATTATAACCAATGTGCACTAAACATATAAACTGATGCCCTAGTTTGTTCATCGATGCAGTAAACATACAAACAGATGCTGAAGTATTTCCAACGATGCACAAAACATACAAATGGATGCCCTACTATGACCAACGATGCACTAAACCTACAAACCGATACACTAAACATATACACTGATGCCTTAATGTCCATGATTTTCCACATCTCTTTCAAGTCCTTGTTATGTTAAAATTAGGCGCTGAACTTTTCTTTCTCATTTTTAAGTGCATCCTTAAATCAAAACTAACAGATTCATATTCATATCAAAAGCTATACAAACAACACATAATCAAAACTAACAGATTCATATTCATATCAAACGGATGCATTAGAATATACAAAAGGATGCACTAAAATATATACAAGCTACCTTACAAACAACCTACCTCAAAACTAGTTCGTGATCATAATAAACCTAATTCAGCAATAACATAACACAGATACACTAATAAAATCTTATGCCCTAAAACATAATTGGTGACATCACTAGTTAAAGAATTTCATTTCAGACATTTATCAAACAACATGGTTGTGCAATTTATAAAAAACACATTTTTAATTCATTTGCTTTGCCAAATTTGATCCCTAACCACTAGATACCACTATGAATAATAACTGTAAACGTCTTAGAAAAACTATCAAACATCATTAATATTCATCAAATTAACAAAGTTAGTGCACTTACAAGTTACAGGCTGCTTTTTCTTCATTTTCGGATGATTTACAGTTCAAAATTCAACATTATTATAGTGGATTGTTGATTCGGATTACAAGATTCAGGAATTTATGAGCAATTTTGTGTGAAAGTTGTGATTGGTTTGATAAGATTTAAAGTTTTTTTATAAACGCATCGGAATTTTGTGTGGGTGAAAATCGAAACGATGCTATCTATGCCGAACGATTGCTGTGTGGTGTGTGGTCAGAGGTAGACCGAGTTTGTAAGAGGGTGGGTAGAAGAAAGCTATTGGTGTGGTTTTTTAATCGTGTTTTGTTTATGCAAATGAGGGGACAGTAATGTATCCCTTGTTTGTTTGTGTGTTTTTTATTTTTTACCCTAAAGTTTGATACTTTTGCAAAATCTACCCTATAACTTTGTTTTCTTGGTTTTCTACCGATATAATATTTTCTCTAGAACCCATCCCTATATATATATATATATATATATATATATATATATATATATATATATAGGGAGGTTAAAATAAAAAGACTTTTTATCATAAAAAGAATAAGAATGATTTTGGACCCTTGATTTAAAATCAATTGTAGATTAACTATCATCTTAATTAAGTCTGGAAGGGCAAAATAGTATTTTCATAAAAATAATAAAATTTCTATAACAACCTGATAAACAAATCATTCTACGAATCTAAATATTTCTCTCTCTCTCAACAAACTAATACACACTCCTCTCTCTTAATAGATCTAGAACTCTATAATAATACAAAAACAATGTAAAATCATCAATCGATCATTCCAAAAACTCTACAACCTTCAATCGATCATTTTAAAGCACGCAAATCTCATGCATCATTAAAAAAAGTGGATTAAAACAACGATTTAAAGCACTGCAAAGCTCAATCCGATAATATTATTGATCAAAATGGTTTTACAAACATTTGTAAGTAAACTAAACCTAATTTTGTTCTTTTTATTACTTTATTGATGAAAATGCCCAAATTTTATGCATTATTTTTGAACAAATGTGCAGCAAAAAAAAGAAGAGGAAAGAGAGTATCAATTACTATCTCCATGTCAGATGACGAAGAACAACAAATGAATAAGCGGACAAAAAAGCTACACGATCGTCCCTCAAAAACTGCTAAATCTAAAGGTATGATGTAATTAAATGTAAAATTGCTTTGTTAGTAACAGTTTTGCTAGAATAATGTGTAACAAATTTGATTTGAAATTTTTTAATGTTTTTGAGCATTAATTAAAGCTAAATAGTGCACAGGTTCTTATAATGTTGGTCTAGAATGTGACATGTTTGTGTAATCGTTATTTGTTTGAGTTTACATTGATTTGTGCATCAAACGCGAGCTAAACGCCATAAGTTTTCACAGGAAGTTAGTTAAAGTCATAAGTACAGGAAATTATCGTGTTCTCGGCTAAGAATTACATATTTTTGTGCATTAAAAATGGGCTAAACGAGCATTAGTTTTCACAGGAAGTTAGGCAAAGTGATAAGTGCATGGAATCAGTTTGGTCTCGGCTAAAATTTACATGTTTTTGTGCATTAAAAATGAGCTAAAAGCGCATTAGTTTTTATAGGAAGTTAGGCAAAGTGATAAGTGCATGAAATCAGCATGTTCTCAGCTAAAACTTACACGTATTTGTGCATTAAAAAAGGGCTAAACGAGCATTTGTTTTCAAATGAAGTTACGCAAAGTGATAGGCGTTCGAAATCAGGATGTTCTTGGATAAAACTTAAACGTTTATGTGCATCAAAATGGGCTAAATGAGCATTAGTTGTCATATGAATTTAGACAAAGTGATAATCGAGTACTTGTCATATTCAGAACATCAAAGTTGGAAGTCGATGAAGAAGGCAGTTTGTGAAAGGATTGAAATGAGTTGGTGAACAGAAAATAATAATATAGATTGTGGTATCTTTATGATGCGCCATATGGAGACATATATGGGATATGCGAAGATCTGGAAATGTGGATTTAAGAATGAGGGAAGGGAACAGAAAACCAGATTTATGACTTAAGGAAGAAGTATCTGTCAAAGATCCTAAAATCAGATTTAAACTGCAAAAGAACTATTTTGCTGAATGAATTAGTGATCAATTTTCGCTCACTACCATATAAGAGAATGTAAATATCAAGAGGACAGGATTGTCTTATCCAAAACCGTGTTAAAAAATTGTCTTAGTTTTATTTTGCTTTGTTTAGAAATAAAATGCTTAAAAGTGTTTTGAAGAATGCATTATGTGGAATCCATTAGTTATGCTGATAGGTATGGAATTCTTACAAAATGTTTTGTATAATGAACGTTATGCGATATTGCATATTGGAAATGGGATCACTGATGGTATTAAATAACAAATTTTAATATATCTTTTTTTGTAAATTTTTTAGTTTTGCATTCATTGTTATTAAAAATAGCTGTAATGTTTCAGAAAATCAAGCAAATGTGCATTGGTTTTCATATGATACTAAAAGTGTCTTGTTTCTCTAAGAGTCCTTAGGTCTTTAAAATAAATATGTTTTGTGTATGAAATTACATATAAACATGATGTTAAAAGTGTTTTGATTTCTCTGATTCGCCTGGGGTGTTCTGAATTAATCTGTATTATCCATGAAAATCAAGATAATTATGCATAAGTTTTCTTAAGATGTCGTAAAAGTTTTATGTCTATGATAGGCTGGAGGTGTTTACAAAAAATACAGTAAGTTTACACACACGATAGATATTGAGAAACTAAAAATTCCATACCAAAGCCCAATCATATTTGAGGGTTACTCGAGTTCGGGTCAACTCGGGTCGGGTCAATTCGAGTTCAAGACAACACCGAATATGATTAAAATATATATAAAAAATATATATAATTTATTTTAAATAGAAAATATATAAGATTTATTTAAAAAAAATAAAAAATTCCTAAATAAGCTGTTTTGTGCATGAAAATCAACTAAATGTGCATTGTTTTTCATATGATAACAAAAGTGTTTTGTTTCTCTAAGAGGGCTTAGGTCTTTAAAATAAATATGTTTTGTGCATGAAATTACATATAAACATGATGTTAAAAAGTGTTTTTTCTCTGATTGGCCTGGGGTGTTCAGAATAAATCTGTTTTGTGCATGAAAATCAAGATAATTGTGCATCAGTTTTCTTACGATGTTGTAAAAGTTTTATGTTTCTATGATAGGCCGGAGGTGTTTACAAAAAAGCAGAGTAAGTTTACACACACATGGTAGATATTGAAAAACTAAAAAATTCCACACCAAAACCAGATCATATTTGAATTCGTGTTACTCAGGTTCGGGTCAACTCGGGCCGGGTTAATTCGGGTCGGGTCAACTCCGGTCGGGTAAATTCAAGTTCGGGACAACATCGAATATGAGTAAAATGTAAAAAAATGTACTTGTTTTTACTCTTTTAAATAGAAAATTTATAAAATTTATTTTTAAAAAATAAAAAATTACTAAATAAGCTGTTTTGTGCATGAAAATCAAGGAAAATGTGCATTGGTTTTCATATGATATTATAAGTGTTTTGTTTCTCTGATAGGCCTGAGGTATTTAAAATAAATTATGTTTTGTGCATGAAAATTACAAATAAATATGACGTTAAAAGTGTTATGCTTTCTCTAATTGGCCCGGGTGTTCAGAATAAATATGTTTTGTGCATTAAAATCAAAATAACTGTGCATTAGTTTTCTTACTTATCACCAATGTCGAATTACTCAGTTTCATCAAATTCCAAATAATGTAAAATAAAACTTCCTACCAACCTATGAAATTTTGACAAAAGGACATGTGAGTAAAGTAGTTTTTGATACACGATATTGTTCAATTTGTTTTCAGATTTACCACTAATACTATGAAAAATTCAAAAAAAAAGAATCTGTAATATCAACAATGACAACAAAAGATCATACTGCACAGATAGTTTTGTGAAAAAGAAAACTAAGCACCAGGTATGTTACTATTTTGTTTTGTAGTCTTCTTTGGATAGGGCAGTTTCGAGAGTCATGAACTGCATCAGCTCACCACAATGGTTACATTTTCTTCCTTTTTTCGCACCATCAGTCATTGCACGCTCTTTACTAGGGATTATCCTTGAGTTAGATCAATCACCTTTATTCTTACTTTTAAGTGGATTGCGAAGTTTGACTCTAGATGGTTTTGAAACTCCTAACGCAGATGATATCACTTCAAGATCAGACATTGAGCGCTGATTTGGCAAATCAGTATCAACTTTTGACTTTATATCCTGTATACGGTCTCGAAACTTCGCTAGCTCTTCAATGTTTGAAGCCAGTTTGTCGATGCAATATTCGACAGAACCAATAATATCCTTGACAATTTCATCTCGTATACTTTCGTCACTGAACTTGTTTCTTCCATCAAATACAATTCGTTTTTCTCGTGTAACTGCGTCTCTTGTCCAACGTCTTGACACATACCTTTTTGGAAACTCACTAACACCACAAATCCTTAGTGCATAAAAACTATGTTGACACAGCAAACCATACCTCTCAAACCGCTTACAAGAACACGACAACGTTACATCAGAAGGAGTGAAAAGAACTTGAAAGTGAGAAAAGACATAAATATAAAAAACTGAATATTAATTTATGTCAATGGTGTTCTAATATGTAAATAAGCATTATGCAGAATTTGTGCGTACCATCTATCGTCATCTGACTCATCGACATGCAATCAGTGATGGCTGCACAAATCTCTTCTTGAATATCATAAAAGATAGTCCTAGTGTAGATTTCACGCGCCTCCTTTTAAAGAACATAGTCTGTTAACAACTCACACTACTACAACAAGGATTATTTGGAACGTATTTTTTGGAACGGTTTCTAGTTGAAGCGTTCCAAAAATTCAAAAAGTTGGCTTATAGATCAAAATGTTATGGAACGCATTTTTTGGAACGGTATTTAGGCTAAGTTAAGTGTTCCAAAAATTCAAAAAGTGGGCCCACATTATTTTGTAAATCGGCCGTTTGAGAATGAGAAAATACTCAAAGTTTGTTCCATATTTAATGGATCGGTTCATCTATAAAGCTTTGAATATGCCAAAAGCTTTGAACAAACCACTCGGCTCACCTATAAAGTTTGTTCCAAAAATTTCCTGCTATAGTGTCCAGTCTTGAACTTGTTCTTCTTAATCATTCTCGTCGCTTGATCATAACAAAAGCTTTGAACAAGCCATAGCTCTCAAAGCATATGCTCATTTTACTTCCAATCTAAACAGGTAAAGTAATATCTTGCTTATTTGTGTGTGAATTTTTACCTTTAGTTTTATATTACATTACATATATAGGTAAACTGATTTGCATGCATTTTTTATATATTAACAAGTATTGGCTTACCACATTAATTTGCGGGTTATATGTACTAAATGACCATGTATTAATCGAAAATTCTTTAATCTTTCTACAACCAAATTTAGTTCATGTACTCGTGCTTGATTGCATTCCCCATTGCGAATTTATGTAACCCATATCTATACATAGTGTTTCAAGTGGAGATATAGCCACTTGTGCAAAAACATTAACCAAACCAAGGACTTCTTTATGGCATTTTACCATCTGGTAACTTGCCTTTGTACACTGCTCCTTGGCCTCCACGTCCTAGTATTCTATTCTCGTTATATTGGTCTGTTGCTTTCTCTAACTCTGTAGCACTGAACAATCTCATTGTCTCAGATGCATGTTCAAAAGGGCATCATTAAATGTTTGAGTATTAACTTTGAAAAATAAATAATGTTTGAGATTTTATCATTTGCAATGGACCATCGCCACGTACTCATGTTTGAGATTTTATCAAACTCAATTAATATAAAGTTAACATATATATTCAAAGAATTAGGATTAATAAGAATCTGTCCAGGAATTCAACAAACCTAGTGACTTCTTCAGGTTTGCCATACCTCCCTATAAATCACATTACAAGGAGTTGAGCATAAAAAAAAGTTGGTTCGATATAAAAAGAAATGAGCTAGCCATGTGTAAATTATATATTAGGTGTTATATTTAGTATCCATATTAGTCTATAAATATTAAATCTAGGGGGTCATTGTGAAAGTTTAGCCCAAGTTTAGCCCAAGGAGACTCTATATATACCATAGAGGACATTCATAAAGATTCGTTGTATTCTTTCTCTCCTTTTGTAGCAGCTATGTTTCAACTCTTTTTAGAGTTGGTTTACTTCCCCCTCATCTCTACAATAAAGAAGTGAGGGGAGAGGGGTTTTTGTACTTCATTCTTTTCCTTACTCAATAAATATATAATATTGAGGGTTCTATTCTTGTGCATCTCATCTTTCTTTTCTGTCATACCTAATCTGTTGGGGTGCGTTGGTCTTCAAGATCGGATTTATTCCGCACTAGTAACCAGGTTGTAGGGTGTTGAATCCTACAAGTGGTATCAAGAGCTCAGGTTCACGGGTTCTCTGATTAACTAGGATCGATCAAGAAGAGGTCTTTGTTGTTTGGTTTTTCTGGAAGGAACAGGAGGGTTCTATTCTGTTTGGGCTACCAGGTTCTCGACAACAAAAGTTCTTGGTGATGAGGTTTTTTGACGTCAAGGAACAGCAGGGTATCGACAGTAAAAGGTTCTTGAGTTCTTCGATTGTCTGGGTCCGTGACAAGGTGTAGAAGACTTAAGGGAGTTTTCGCACAAGGTACTTTGTTTGATTCGGTGTTGTGAGGTTTATATCACAAGGTTATCATAATAAAAAAAGGGTCAAAGAATAAGTCCAAGACTTGTCGAGGTTGCAAGGTTTCTTAGGTTACAAGAAATTGTTTTGCAAAAATAAAAGTACGACAAGGGTTACTTCAAAAAGCCTAGGTTACTTTCTTGATTCAAGGGTTGTCGATTTGTTGGACGGTTTTATGCCCATGGTTCGATCGATATTTGAGTAAGAAAGGGTTTTGTTTTTTTGAAGGGTTTCTTGCTTTGATCTACTTCTAAGAAGGTTTATTCTTAGGGTTATATCGATAAAGTAAGGGTTTTTACAAATGGGTTACTTTGCTAGATCGTGCTTTATGTAGGTAAATTCACAAAAGGTTAAACGGTTAGCAAAGGGTTAAAAGAATGGCTAGTATGAATACTAGGTTAAACATCGAAAAGCTCGATGGGAATATTGTACAAAAGCATGGAGGTTCAAAACAAGTTGGGTTCAAACAACTTGGTCCTGGTATTAAAGTACATGATGAAAAACGTGTTTGGTTTGAGGTGGAACTGCAAGGAGCTCAAGGGGATCGTGAAGCTGAGGTTTTTCAGGTTAGTAACGATGATACTGCAGTGGCTCAAAGA